>PVHP010018753.1:0-32690 GCA_004024765.1 Zapus hudsonius
AACTACAGCCCCATGGGCCAAATCGAAGTGCATAGCAGGCTCCTAATCAATGTTAGTTCAATGCCACATGAACTTGACCTTCTGTGCCATGTATGCAGGACCTCACTGAAAACCCCATGCAGATGAGTATTACCATCTAATAGAAAAAATATCAGTTATTTGTGTGAAATATATCTATTTAAACTTATCATAAAAAATAAATGTCCAAGTTTTGTTTTCAAAAATTACATTTCCTCTGTGACTTTAGTGATAATAGCAAACTGGAAGACTAAAGCAAAGGAGAAAGTTCAGGACCTGGACTGGGAATGACTGCATGGTAGAGTGCCTGCCTGGGACCCTGGTCTAAGCATGTACTAGCATAGAGGGCCCTGGTCTAAGCAGACTCTTCTTGCTGGTCTATAAGTACTTTAATGAAAGTGCCCCCATGGTAGTTGCTATAGCACCTCAAACATAGTCTCTATTCTCTTTAGCTTATACCTTGTTTTTTAAACAATATTTTTAACCAGAGAGAAATAGAGCGCAGAGAAGCAGAGAGAATGTGCGTACCCGGGCCTTCAGCGGCTGTAAAGTAACTCTAGACCCATGAGACACTTTGTGCATCTCGTTTTACCTGGGTACTGGGGAATCAAACATAGGACCTTAGGCTTTGCAGGCAAGGGCCTCAGCCGCTGAGCCATCTCTCCAGCCCTGTACCTGAATTGTATTCTCAGCAATTTAACTCTGGATGGTTGTTGTATGAAGACTAGTCCTAGCATTATTGTTTATGACATTAACCATGGACCATGCTTATTTTCAGTTGGTTAGCTTTGCTTTCCTTTAGTGTGTGTGTGTGTGTGTGTGTGTGTGTGTGTGTGTGTGTGTGTGCATGTGTGTGCACGTGTGTTTCCATATGGGCACACTCATGCCAGGGCATGCATGTGGAGGTCAGAAGACAACACCAGGGTGCTGGTCCTCTCCTTCATATTGAGACAGGGTCTCTCTTGTTGCTTCGCCACTACATGTGGGCCAGTCTAACTGCCCATGAACTTCAGGATTCTCCTGGCCCCGTACTAGGATCCCACTTGTGTGCTCCACCTTGTGCCTGGCTTTGCGTGGGTGCTGTGGATGGCAAGCCAGTGCCTCACCCTGAACCCTCCCCCAGCTCTCCTCCTGTCTACAGCCTAAGAGCGAAAGTTGGAAGTGAGCATGTAACATTGTGAAAGAAATTCAAACAAGCTCTTGATTGAATTTTATTATAAAATCACTAAAATTACAATGTACTGCTTGCAACAGTTAAATGAAATAGGTTTCCTAGATTATGTGTGTGTATCATAATTGACCCAACTTGTTTCCCCACCCCACAAATCATCTTACAGTTTGGAGCAGACAAGTCTGATCGGATTTATGATGATTTGCCAGATATGGAGAAAATTGGAAATGTTTTACAAGACTATCTTGATGACTACAACCTCATAAATCCCAAAGAAGTAAAGTTGGTGTTTTTCCAGGATGCCATAGAACATGTTTCAAGGTATAGTGCCCAATTATGCATTGATTTTATGTGTTTTTCACTAAAAGGTAAAACTAAGTTGCACAAAATACATACTCAAATACATTGCTGGGAGGTTATTGTTGTTTAATATATATTATATTATATTAATATTATATATATCATATAGTATAGAGTGTAAAATATATATATATATATATCAGCCTATGGGGTCATGAGTAGTCCAGGAGGTGGACAGATCCTCCCATTTGTATGTTGTTGCTAAGGGGGGCAATGTCTCTGGATATTCTCCCCCACCATGGCTCTTACAGTCTTTCCGCCCCCTCTTCTGCTCAGTTCCCTGAGACATGGTGGGTGAGTTTTAAGTCAGCTTTATTGTTGAGGTCTTAATTGTCTCTGTACTTCTACTTTTATTTTTGCTCAATGTTAATTAGTTGTGTTTGTTCCTATCTTATTATAACAAGGCTCTAAGGTAGTATACAAAGATACATTAGGCTAATTTCATATGTGCCTGAAGTGAGAGCTCACACTGAGTAGATTCTGTCATAGATTCTGTCTGCTCATGAGTACGGTTCTTCCCTCCTTGGAGGACATTTCTGACCCATAGTCATCCAGCCTGAATATCATCAGTTCTTGGGGCACACACCACTTGATGAAGTGGTTCTTCTGGACAACCCTCAGTGTTAAAATGACCCTTCCAGAATGAGCCAACGTTTGTTTCCTGTGACTTCTGGTACCAGTGATAATGATGAAGCTCAGCGTCACACATGGTACAGAGCATCGTGTCTAGTTCTTACATCTAAACTTTTGGCAGACGAGGCCCAGAGAATGTTCCAGTGGTCTTTTCAGCCACTCCTGGCTGGCAGCCATTCTTTCATGGTGCCTTTTTAAAAAAAAAATGTGTGTGTGTGTGTGTGTGTGTGTGTGTGTGTGTGTGTGTGTGTGTAAGTCAGAGGACAACTTTTAGCATCAATCCTATCCTGTTTGAGGCAGGGTCTCCTTTTTTATTCTTTATTGAGAACCTTAATACATGAACATATTGCAAATTGGTCATACGCCCATCAGATTATACTCCTGTGTCCTCTCTTCCCAGCCCCCATTGCACCGAGGGGCCTCCTCAGTGGGATTATCAGTAATCACTGGTCATGAATGTACAAGTCACTTCCTCTGGGGAGGACAATGCCTCAAGGTACGCCTTCCCACCCTGTGGCTCCTACATTTCTTTCTGCCTCCTCTTCTCCAACATTCCCTGAGCCTTGAAGTAAGTCTCCTTTAGTGTTGAGCTCTCAGCAGCCCCCAAATTTTCTGCTTTGATGAGTTTTGAGTCTCCTCAGAGCCCACTGTCAACACCCTGGAGGAGGTCCATGAGAGCATCATTCATATTTAATCCACCATTTCATCTGTGATAGAGTTGACCCATCTGCTAGGCATTTGACTTTCTCTGCTTGTCATTCTGATGGGTTGGGTCAGCCTGGTATTCGCCATCATCTATTTTTTAAAAAGCAGATTCTTTATTATTTTTAAGCAGAAATTTTGTATGAACAAGTCATGTGGTGGTACCACCATTTCCCTCCTCCCTGCCCCTGTTCCACAGAGGGCCCTCCTCAGTGGGATTGCTGGTGTGCACCATGGGGTTGAGGGCTATGAGTTGTGCCAACAGCAGTCAGTCATTGGGTGGAGGCAATGCCTCTACATATCCTTCTTCCCCCACCATGGCTTTTACAATCTTTGTAACCCCCTCTTCCACAAAATTTCCTGAGCCATGGTGGATGAGTTTAAGTCTGCTGTAGTGTTGAGCTCTTAGCAGCTTCTGGAATTCTTCTTTAGAATGTTTGGAGTGTCCTCAGTGTCTTTCTCCATGGTTCTGATGCAGGTTGATGACTTAATCGTGGCAGCAACTCTCTGGCCCATCTCACCACTTTTTCTTTGGCTTCACCTAGGCACTGGCTGATGTTCCAAGGATGGTTTATATCTTGCCAAAAAGCAGATTCTTGGTGTTCGTCATGCCACATTCCCCAGGCTACTTGGCCCATGAGCTTCTTGGAAATTCTCCTGTGTCCACTCCACCTCACCACCCAAAAATTATCCTATATTTTTATAGTGCCAGTTAAAAGAGAATTTCCGCCCTTCAACATTGTCGTGATTTGATTAAGATGTCCACCACAAGCTCACGTGTTATGAGTGCTTGGTCCCAGCTGGTGGTGACTTAGCCAGTAGAGCCTTGCTGGAGGAAGTGTGTTGCTGAGGGTGGATCTTAGCCCTAGCCTGCCAGTGTTAACTTGGTTCACGCTCCTGCTGCTCTTTTCCACCTGCTGTGGCAGAGGTGATGTCCAGCCTCTGCCATGCAATGCTTTCCTCTGACCTCATGAAGCTTTCTCTCCATACTGTAAGCCAAAATAAAAACTATATTGTTGAGCTCTTACTCCCATCAGCTGCTTTTGGTTGGGTGCTTTATCCCAGTAACAAAAGGACCATTACAACAAGCATATTTAGTCCTTTAAATGTTTTTTAATATTCCACTTAAAAGTGATATCAGAGGTTTGTATTCTTTGGGAAATGTGGTGCAAAATATGTGTGACAATGGTCTACTTCTGCAACAAGAGTTTAACAGGGTTTTTTCCTTTGTCAGCTATATTTTAGTGTTGGGCCTTGCTAAGACTAAGGATTTTTCCACATAAACAATAAGCAAATAAACTCTTTCACATAGCCTATATTTCTTCTGTTTAATTAGCTTGAATTTTAAAAGTTATGTTCCCCCCAAAAAGTCCACATACCAAGAAATTTAATAAAATTTAATATAACCATTAAAAAAAAAGTTGTGTTTGCCACAGCTTACATGATAACATGTGACCATTTGTCATTGGGTTGTCAAGATACCACTTTCTTCCCATCTGTCCCTTTGCCAGCAAACATATCCACACACTATCTCCTATCATGAGCTTTTATTCCCTCAGTTCAGGCAGGCTGTAAGTTTGCAAGCAAAAAATCGTATTAACAGCAACACTCTGCTTGAGAGACTACCTATCAGATGACAGGCAAATCTAGTTTGCTTGCTGTATAATCTTACTTTTGTGAAAAAATTAGCAGGACACTCTGGTTTCCCATATTATAAGAGGAGATTCAGAACCATTGTTGGAGTGGTGGTGATTTGGTTTTTAGACACCCAAAGGACTGTCATGTATAACATGGTTAATATGTTATCTTTTTGTCTTTTTTTTATTTGAGAAAGAATCAGTAGTTTCAAATCATAGAAAACATAAAACCTATTTTTTTGCTTGTTTTGGGAGTTTTCTAACTCCTGCTGCTAATTAGAATTATGAATCATGAATTATGAAGTCATCACTCAAATGTTCAGCAATTTAATGCACAATCAACATTTCCATTTCTTGCTGACATTTTAGGGTTTGAGGTTTTTGTTTGTTTTATGGGGCCTTTTTAGCATCAAGTGACTGGATGAAAGTCTCTCCAACTTAAGAAAAAATTAACTGCAGAGCCTGTAGTTTCAAAGGGCAAAAAAGTAGTAGGCATTCCCACTGCATGCCCTCAAATCTGTCACCACACTCCAAGAATGGTAATTGGATCTCTTTATTAAAATACAAGCCACTAATTAGGATAGTCATCTCTTGTTTACTACATTACATAGAAAGTGACTTGTCTACTACATTAGGATTCTTTTTTCTTTTTCTTTTTTTTTTTTTTTTGTTTTTGGTTTTTTGAGGTAGGGTCTCGCTCTAGTCCAGGCTGACCTGGAATTCACTATGTGGTCTCAGGGTGGCCTCGAACTCACAGCGATCCTCCTACCTCTGCCTCCCAAGTGCTGGGATTAAAGGCATGTGCCACCACGCCCGGCTACACTAGGGATTCTTACTGCAAGGACTTTTCTCTCTACTTGTAAATTTCCAGGAAAGAAAAAAACCACTGGTGACAAGATGAACAAGTCATTTGTTTCTAATAACCCCAGATAGAAATAATCAAATTATAGTCTGAGTGATAATGAATATGAAACAAAACAGTATGAGATAATGACACAGGATTTTTATAATAATCAATATATTTTCCAATGTAGAGGACTTATTCACTATGGGAAAATAAAGGAACCTTATATATCCATTTATTCCTCAGTTTCTATTCCCATGATTGTCTAGAGAAAAGCAAGCAGGTGGTCTGCAGTGTCTTCCCCCACTTGTGCAGCCTTGTGAAAGGTGCCTGAGGGAAGGCGATGGAATAAGGTGCTAGGCAAAGTCGACAAATAGTTCTGCAAAGGGCCAGAGAGAAAGTATTCTAGGCTCTGTGGCACATGATCCCTCAACTGTGCCATTGTCGTGTACAATGAGCTTCAGACAATAGCCAATAAGCTTGAGTATGTATGTTTCATTATTCTACTTACAGACACTAATGTTCTAATGTCATATGACTTTTGTCAGTCAAGACTACTGCTCTTCTTTTGACTCTTTAAACCATTTTTTGTAATCAGAAAAATGGTCTGGAGTGATATCTCAGTGGTTAAGACACTGTTTGCAAGGTCTAATGACCTGGATTTGATTCCCCTGGGCCCACGTAAAGCCGGATGCTCTAAGTGACACATGCATTTGGAGTTTGCTTGCAGCGGTTTTAGTCCCTGGTGTGCCTATTCTCTCTCTCTCTCTCTCTCTCTCTCTCTCTCTCTCTCTCTCTCTCTCTCTCTCTCTCTCCCTCTCTCTCTCTCTCTCTCCTTGCAAATAAATAATTTTTAAAAATCAGGAAACTATTCTTAATGTATAGGCCATAAAACACATAGAAACAGGGTAGGTATAACCCACATGCCCTGTTCTAGACTAAAAGCAGTATTATCGTGACATTCAAAGTATAGAAAGAGCAGAAAGCAGATGAGGGTTTAACAGTGGAGGAGACAAATTTGAAAGTTTGATTTTTGTTTTCAGAATAATCTGAGTGATAGCTGTACTGGGTGCTAGAGCAGCACTTTTTAAACAAGTCCTTGGAGACTCCCTGCTCTGTGCTCACGCTCCCTGGCTCTTTATGACTATGAGTGACGTCTAATCACTGTTCTTCATTCTGGAGCTTTTAAGGCTTCTAGAAGTCAGAAACTTGAACATGGATAACGTATTCAGCATCTACCAGAGCTCGGCTTTGCTCTGCTCTCATGGACAGCTGACCAGCATCTGGGCCCTCATGATGGGGCTGAGGGAGCTCACATGTGGGAGACGTTTGGCAATAGTTTTCTCTCATGTATTTCACCAACCATGTTACATGATACGTTTTAAAAATGATAAGACTAGTGTAATTCTAAAGCCCAGTGTTGACTGGTTTCTTGTCTCAGGTTGGTTTGTCGTTCTCCATGACAAGAGAGGACAGAGGAGGGACAAGCAATACTATGTTATTGGAAAGCAAAAGCAAGCAATGCTGTTTCTTGAAAAGCAAGCCACAAAGCATTAAACTCCATGCAGTCAACAGGGAGGGGACCCCAACAGAGTGCCCAAGTAGCACTCTAGAGAGAGGTTTCTATCTTCTGAGGGTGCGACTGTTCTGGGCCACATGGAAATTAGGTATCTACTTAGGATGAGCCTGATGGCTTAGTCTAATGTGTTATGAGTTGAGAAACATGCTGTCACTTTAACTGAAACAGGAGTTCAGAAGGTTCCAAGGACATTCTTGGATAAAGCATCTGGAAGCACAAAGGATTTAATTAGGATGTGATGTGACAGTGTCTATATGTGTGGTTTCTAGCCCTCCCTGTTCAAGGTCTTATTATCTAGAAAGGCCTGTTCTCAGAGGTGGGGGCAAGGAGGGGGTCTTGTTCCTTGAGAGAGTTGTGAGGGAAGGCAGAGACAGGGAACAAAGGACTAGTGTCCAGCAACCATCTTGGTGACTCTGTGCTTTGGAGATTTCACTTTTTTCTTTACTTTTAAATATTTTTATTTAGTTATTTGAAAGGAGAGAGAGAGAATGAGAAAGTGAGGGAATTGGTGCACCAGGGCCTCCAGCCACTGAAAACTCCAGACACATGAGCCACTTTGTGCATCTGGCTTTCCATGGGTGCTGGGGAATTGAACTTGGATCATTAGGCTTTGCAAGCAAGTGCTTTTAACTGCTGAGCTATCTCTCCAGTTTGGGATTTAAATTTTTATATTGCAGTTGCCTCTTAACCTTTCCAGGTCAAGTTACTATCCTAAGTTCCTTTGGGCCTATGTCTCTAACTGTCTACAGAATGGAGCCATCTAGATCCTAATGTCTATCATCATCTTTCTAAATCAAATCAGATAGATGGTTGATAGATAGATATAGATAGATAGATCATACATACATACATACATGTATACATACATAGACAGATGATAGATCCAACTATATCAAACAAATAAGACTTTTAAATTTCTTCCATGATTTCTAGTTTCTGCTGACCCAATCTGATATTTTAAATACTTATGATAATAATTTTTAAAAGAAATTATCTTTACATTTTCTATTGTCTTTTAAAGAAATTATTAACATTGTAAAGGACATTTTGATGACAAAAAGTGCTATAGTTCCACTTCACTGGTAGCTGTTATCAAATGCACCAATGGGGCAGAAAGTTCTGGAAAGGTTCGACACTTTAGAGAAAGAATTTACTGACACTATCATTCTAGTTTTTTAATATTTTTATTTTTATTTTTGCAAGAAGAGAGACAGAGAGAGAGAGTATGTATGCACCAGGGCCTCTAGACACTGCAAACAAACTCCAGACGCATGTGCCACCCTGCACATCTGGCTTACATGGGCACTGAAGAATCAAACCCAGGTCATTAGACTTTGCAAGCATGTGCCTAAACCTCTGAGCCATCTCTCCAGCCCTGTCATTCTATTTTCCTCATGTGAACAATATTTAGACTTGATTCCCATGCGTACCACTCAGTTTTAGCCTTCTACTTTGCCTGCTCAGGAATCCCGGGAATTTTGCTAAAGAGACTCTTCCTCCACCTTTCAGTTTAGGGATCAGATTTCCCTCCTCCCTCCAATTTTTCCTAAACTCATAAAGTTGTAACTATTTTTATTTATTTATTTGCAAGCAGAGAAAGAGAGAATGAGTGTGCCAGGGCTTCTTGCCACTGCAAACAAACTTCAGATGTCACTGTGTAACTGGCTTTCCATGGGTGCTGGGGAATCGGACCTGGGTTGTCAGGCTTTGCAAGCAAGCATATCTTTACCTGCTAAGGCATCTCTCAAGCCCTTAAATCATTTTTTAAATCCTTCTGGAGTGTCCACTCGAGTGTCATGATTGCAGTGCTTTTTAAAATTCTCATCAATGTCAATCAGAACCTTTCTAAACTTTTTCAATCCCATAGTAAGTGTTCCCCTTGATCTCCCCTGACCTGCGCTGTCATGGTCGAGATCCATTGCTGTTTCTTGGCTTGTCCTTGTAAGTGGAGACGTGGCTTGTCAGTGTCACAGTTAACATAAGCTGAGGCCTAGGTCATCATCAGTCAGGGTCCCTGACAAAATCCTTCACACTTAGATGAATGGAGAAGAAATTTTCCTCTATTTGAAAGGTGCAAAGAGCTCCCTCCCAGCTGAGGAAAGGAGGAAAGGTGGGGAAAGAACCCAGCCGTGCTGTTCACCCAACGGGGTGAGGTGGTCTGCTTCTCCCCGCAGCCATGCCTTCCTCACAGGGACATGGCCCTCTCTCTCCTCATCACAAGCCATGTCTGTGAACTGGAAATGAGTCCTTCTCTGCTTTCTTCCTGTAGGATTGCACGGATGATCCGCCAGGAAAGAGGCAATGCCCTGCTGGTTGGAGTAGGAGGCACAGGGAAGCAGTCTCTCACGAGGCTGGCAGCGCATATCTGTGGTTACAGGTGTCTGCAGATCGAACTTAGCCGGGGATATAATTATGAAACTTTTCATGAGGACTTGAGGAAGCTGTACAAAATGGCAGGCGTGGAAGACAAAAACATGGTTTTCCTTTTCACAGATACCCAGGTACATATTTAAACAGCAGTGAGGAAAACCAGGAAATGTGCCAGTGCTTGGAAGAGTTCTTGAAGTGAAGTTCAGAAGCTGGTTGCCTCTGCTAACATTCCCTGCACCTTGTAGAAGACTATTATAGTTTTATTTATGTTACTGAGTTTCCCCCTTTACATTCTAAATGGTTATGATTAAAGATTAAAGAGAAAAAATTTCACTGTTCATCGGGGAAAAGGGCAAAAATGGCAGAAGGCAATAAACTCTTTGTTTAGAAATACATATAAGAAAATAATTCCCATAGTACAATCAGAGCAGGAAATGTGCTATATCCAGGAAACATTAAAAAAAATAAGAGCTAAGAGCTATGCCCTAAGACAAATTAATTCTAAATATTAAAGTATGATTACCTCTGTGTCTATAAGAGCCAATCTTGGTTAGAAAGTAGCTTAGTGGTAGTGTGTATGCTTGCTAACATGCACCAATCCCTGGGTTTGATCCTCAGCAACACACACACACACACACACACGCACGCACACACACGTGCACATGAGCACATAGCACACATAAAAGCCAATTTCAGTGATCTTGAATTCTATAACCAAGGATTTTCAACACTGATTACTCAGGTATTTTAACTTTAGGGAAAATAATCTCTCTAGAATTCAACCAAGAAATCAAAACATGATAGATTTGATACATAAATATTTTAAACTTTTAATTTTCAAAACATCATAAGCAGGATTAATTGCAAATGCAAGTTGAAAAAATATGGATGCAGTGAGTTTATTACAAATAAAAAAGGGCAAGTCAAGCACACCAAAAGAAGACATATAATAGAATGTGAACATGAAGTTCCTACAAAGAAATGTTCCACCTCTCCTACAATCAGAGCAATTCACAATGCTAGTGGTTGGCCTGGAACATTGACAAAAATTAAAATATCATAACAGGCACTGTTGGGAAAGGTGTGCAGAAAATAGGTCTACTCCTTCCCACTGAGATGTAGTAAATTAGGCAGAAGGTAATTAGAAATATGTAACTAAAGCTCTCAATTTCTTTTAGATATAATCAGAGCTGCATACAACGTTGCATGGGCATGAATAGTTACTATATTTTTAAAGAATTTGAAAGTGTCTGATGGCATATAATAAGAGTCATATGTGTCAATTCTGTCATAATCACACAATAGAGCATCATGCAAAAATATAAAACGATGTTGTAGGAGCATACACATTAAGTAATATGAAAGTGTTTATGAGGGGCTGTCGTGTACAAAGCTTATTGACCATGGAGGCGCTCTGAGCTCATGGATATGTAAGTAGACACATCATGTGCAAAACTAGAAAACATCTGCGCTTTCAGTGACTTGCATTTTCTTGATTTTGCTTATCTATAGTTTCTAATTATCTTAAAATTAAAATGTTGTACATAGAATTTTTAGCTTCGCTTTTAAAATCAAGCAATCTGTATTACAAAAGGCTCCAAGCACTAAGACTCCAAAGATAAGTGATAGTCTCTTGCTCTGCCACTGCCCTCTGCTGATGCTCCATCAATATCAAGTCAATATCAAGAGTTCTCCATAAGGCGCCACAGAGATGGCTCAGCTGTTAACAATGTTTGCTTTCAACCCCTGCTGGCTTGGGCTCGATTCCCCAGCACCCAAGTAAAACCAGATACACGGAGTTCCTTTGCAGCTGTAGGAGGCCCTGGCATGTCCATATTCTCTCTCTCTCTCTCTCTCTCTCTCTCTCTCTCTCTCTATCTCTCTCTCTCTCTCTCTTTCTCTCATTCTTGCTTAAATAATAATTTTTTAAGTTCTCCAATAATACAGGGCAAACATAGCCACATGAAATTTCATATGTGTCTATGTATGCCTATACATATGCAAAACTATTGTAAATGTGAGAAGAAATTGAGAGAAATAAGATACTAAAGTAGTTAATTTGCAATTGCTAGCAAATACGAAGTAGAAATAAGAAAGTATAAATAATATGAAGAATATAATTTCTGAGCCTGAATTAATAGCTGTACACTATAATTCATGCTTATTGAAAAACACTACTAAAAATGTGCAAAACCTGATCATATATTGATCTAAAGAAATACATCATTTACTTGTAAAAGGCATCAGCTGTACTGACAACATCTTTTCTCATACTTTAATCAAAGGAGGAGCTAACAATGTGGCCTAAGAACTTTAAAACATTCACATAAAGACCAAGAAAATCAAAATCTCTATTTAGGAACATTGAACTTAATATGAATAAAATCTGGATCTGAATAAAAAATTGAAAGCAATCAAAAGTAACTCACTTAAGACTTTGGGAAATAAAATAAAAAATCAAGATGAGGGAGCAATGAGATGAAAGCACAAATAATGAAACTTAAGACACAAAAACCTAGTGTTTTCCTGAAAGAAGATTAACAGACAGTTATGTCAAGTTCACTAGCGAAAAGACAAAACGTTACAAGTGAAGAAAATAAAATACCTAGTCATAAGGCTCAACCTCCATGTAACTAAAAATCTATCAGAAACAAGAGGATAAATTATTTTTAATATTTGAATAAATTATGAAACAAAGGGTTTATTTCATTATGTGCAAATTGCCCATTCAAATTTAAAAGAAAATTCCAACACATAAGCAGTTGCCATTTGAAGAGACTTTTCTAATGAAAAGAAGTATGGCTAACATTTCCCCTTGCTAAAAAGCAAAGATATGCAAATTGAATTCTCCCCAAAGACCCATTTATGAGCCCCAAAGTAACAAAATAAATTATTTGTTACTACAGTGGTCTTTGAACTGAATGAGAAGGAGTAAAGGTCCTTATACTTTAATTACTAACCTCACTCCTGGGAATTCATTTCAAGGAAATAATCCAACTAGGGGCAATGCTTTAGGTCTAGAGATATGCTTATGATATAAACAAGATGCAAACCATTTCTGTCCATGCGTAGCACCTCATCTCCGTGGGGCGTTACGCTGCCATAATTGATTGTAAATATGATGAGTTCTCTAGAGGAGTGTGATTTAATATTTATAATTAAACAGCAACTGAATGGGGCAGAATATAAAATATTGCACCTATGACTTGGGCCAGGTAAGATCTGCATGTCTTTAGAAAGATGGGGAGTTAGAATTGATGAAGTTAGCACAAGTGAATTTTAAAATAAATATCTGCTTTCTAACTTGCATGCAGTCCCTGTGAAGGTTGAGGAAGAATAATGAGCACTGCTTCCTTCTACAGATTGTAGTGGAAGAGTTCTTGGAAGATATAAACAACATCCTAAATTCTGGGGAAGTGCCCAATTTATTTGAAAAGGATGAGCTGGAGCAGGTTTTAGCAGCCACCAGGCCACGAGCAAAAGAAGCTGGAATTTCCGAGGGGAACAGAGATGAGGTAACAAAGGCCAGAATTGTTACCTGACTTTCTAAACAAAAAAGTTGGCTCAGCCTTTCATTCAAGTCCACTATTGCCTTTGAAGAGGCCCATGAATAGCATATATAATTAGCATTCTTTCTGATTGTCCGTGGTCTTTGTTTTCTGTTTTAAGTGTTAGTTCACCAGACTGGCAGAAATGTCCAAGGAAACAAATCAGAAACCCCATGGAGATGAGAGTCTTGTCCAAACTAGTCAGCTCCTGTAGTCTGTGATCCACACACATTCCTCTGACACAGCCACCATGTCCCTCGTGCGGAAGGATGCAGACTCGAGTTTGCATGTGTGTTTGGGTGGTGTGCATGCATGAGTGCGTGTTCATATGTGTGTGCAGGTATGCATGCACATGCATGTCTATGCATGTGGAGGCCAGAGGACAACCTTGGGTGTTTCCTTCGGCTAACTCTTTTGAGATAGGGTCTCTCATTGGCCCGAAGCTCACCAGTGAGGCTACATTGGCTGGCTGTCGAACCCCAGGATTCTTTGGGTCTCCACTTCCCCAGTGTCAGGATCAAACTCAGGTCCTCGTGCTTACAAGGCAAGAGTGTCACCCAGATTTCTCTCCCAGCCCCAGGGAGGCTGGTGAGCTCTCAGCAAGATTATGCACAAGAACACAAGTTTTTCCCTCACTCTCTTAGGAACAGTGTAGCTGCTTCTCACTTTCATTTCTTCAACGTCTTTTGCTATGTCCTTTCTATGTCCCTTTGTGAGAATTTCCTCTATGTCTGGGTCAAGGAGTGTAAGTCCAGGCAGCAGTATAAGCCACAGGGATTCATTAGAGAGTTACAGGACCATCAGGAGGGCCAAGGAAAGAGAGGCCATCCTGAACTTGGCATGAATGAACTGTGTAAGTTAATAACCATGGGAGCTGCAGCCTCTGCCACACATTCCTACTGAACCAGAAAGCCAACCAATGTGCCTGAGCAGCCAGCTCCAAAGCCACAGGTCCTCCCTCCTCCATGTCAGAAAGCAGCCAAAATAAGGAGGCATATCCAAAATGAATTGCTCTGCCACACTCTGCCCTGCAAAATGGATGTCTGCACCCTGCCGTCATTCCCAAGTCCCCTCTGTCCCAAGCAAAATCTGCTGTCGGTCTCTCACTAATAAAGGAGACTCTGTCACACCCAGAGTACAGGTTGCAATGAGCCTTACAAGTCATCTTGTTTTTCCTGAGGTGTTGAGCTCTGAATCCAGGGCCTCACACATGCAAGAAAAGCCTTCCACAACTCAGCTATATGCCTGGCCCTCTTTTTCCTATTTATTTTGAGACAGACTCTTCCAGGCTTGCCTTGAGCTCACTCTGTAGCTGAGGCTGGCCTGGAACCTGCCATCATCCTGCTGTAGCCTCTTGAGTTGCGCCACTAGACTGACTCAAAACATCATTTTTAATTACACAGGCCATAAAGGGGGGCGGGTGAGCATGAATGGTCAACAGGGCTGTCATCATGTCTACCTTGCTACTGTTATCAGATGACAGTATCCTCAGATGGGCTAGCCTGCTCTAAGTGTATCCTCCTTCAGGTGTTCCAGTACTTCATCGGCAGAGTCCGTCAGAAGCTGCACATTGTCCTCTGCATGAGCCCGGTTGGCGAGGCCTTTCGGTCCCGATGTCGCATGTTCCCATCCCTTGTGAATTGCTGCACCATTGATTGGTTTGTCCAGGTGAGACCACGCTGAGGGAAGCCTCGGCGAGGAGCCCGATGCTCTTGCGTGTTCACCACGCTTGCATTAACTCCTAGAAAGTTCCTTCCTCGCACATGAGACGTCGTGACAACCACAGAACAAAGACTGCAGAACTCCTGAAAGAAGGGGAGACCGCTGACTTTAGCAGCATGGAAGTTCTGATCTTGATGAGAGCTGCTTCCGTGGACAGTGGGGGAAAGGGCTGACCAGGGAAGTGGTGGAGAGATGGCTCAGAGGTTCGAGGTGCTTGCTTGCAGAGCCTGCCAGCCCAGGGTTCAGTTCCCCAGTGACCACGTAAAATCAGATGCACAACATGGCATCCTGTCATGGCCTGCCCCCCCCCCATATAAATAAATAATAAATAAAGTATTCTTAAACAGAAAAGAGGAGCCATGAGAAGATTCACAATGAGTATAGGTAACAAATTTAAATTTCGCCCAAAGGAAAATCGAAAGATTGGGAAAAGAGCTGGAGAGCACATGAGATCAAGAAAGATTTTTGTTTTGTTTTGCATGTATGTGTGGAGAGTTTGTGGGGGAGAGGTGCACTGTGTGTGCTGGTGTACACGCCTGTGTGAATGTGTGTTCATGGAGAGACTCAGGTACACCACCCACCTCTGTCGGAGACAGGGTCTCTCATTGGCCTGAAGCTGGCCAGGGAACCCCAGGGGTCCACCTGTCTCGACTCCCCAGGACTGGGATTACAGGAGTGCAGCACCACACTTGGCATTTGACGTGGGTGCTGGGGATCAGGTCCTGACGCTTGCCCCAGCCCCTAGGGTCGTCATTGTTAAGCTACATGCTGCTGGAATGGACAAGAGGTTGTTTTTTCTCAGATCGTCTCTTTATTCACAGTGGCCCAAAGAAGCACTTCTCTCTGTGTCAAAGACGTTTTTCTCAACTCTCGACACCGGAAATGAAGAACTGAAAGAAAAACTTTGTCTCATGTGCGTGTACGTCCACCTCAGTGTGACCCAGATGGCAGACCGCTACTACGCCGAGCTCCGCAGGCGCTACTACACCACGCCCACCTCCTACCTGGAGCTCATCAATCTCTACCTGTCCATGCTCACCGAAAAAAAGAAGCAGTTAGTTTCAGTAAGCTTGATATTGTCAAGAAAATGAAGATCTGTGTGCCTGTCTTGTCCCACAAGCTAAGCAAGCTCTCCTCTCTGAGCTACACCCTCCAGAGCCCTCTCCTCCCCACCTTGATCCTGACAACCTGCCTCCCTCTACCTGGATATTTACCTCTTCCTTCTATTATTTAAACAAGTATTGTTGACTCTGTGTGGTAAGAGATGAGGCTTGAGTGTTCTATTCAGTGGTTCTCACTGAATTAAGGACTTTAGGGTCACACGATCTACATGTAACCTGAACTCCAGAAGTACAAGTTCTGGCCCATGATGGAAGCTCTGTAAGCTTTAGTGAAAAATTAGCTTTGAAAAATAGTTCCCCCTTGGGATGTTGTGGAATTGAAATAAGACATTGTGTCCATGAGGAGCTTAGACTGAGATCCCACACATATGAGGTGCTCAGGAGACAGTGGATGCCTTCATCAACAGCATCATCAAAGGATGATTCTATGGCCTAAACCTCCAGTGATTTCAACTCAGTGAAAACAGTGCCATTTGCTAGTTATTCAAAATGTTTGTCAGGGGACTTCAGCCTCATGAAATATACAACTTATAAAATAACTGATATTTTTCAATTTTATCCATTTGAAATACACCTTTTGGTTTACCTTCAAAAAAATTAGCTCTTCTTCCTCTTCCTTCCAGAGGGGTTAGATCTACATGTATGGTCCCTTTAACTCTAGATAAGAGTTCTGACCCCTGAGAAGTAATGTTCAAATCTGAAATCAGTCCCCAGAGCCCTCTCTCCCTTGGCCCACTCTTGAGTTACACAAGCTTCCCGAACTAGGGCCTCCAGGGATTCCTGTTCAGATTTGTTCTTAAAATAACATAAAGTGGCCTTTGTCCTTGGAGAGCCACCCAGTTCAGCCATCCCATGGCTGCAGCCAGGAAGCTTAGGTCCAAACATAGCAGGGCGGGTTCCTCCAGTTCTATCATCTGAAGAGTTCCCAGTTTGCAACAAGTTCCCAACTTAACCATTGTAAATTGATTTGTAAATTCTATAGATATATAAATCTAACATGTGAAAATGGATTACAGTAAGGTTATAGCTTAAGCGCTCATATAATAGAAATTTTGTTGTCACTCAGGCACGGGATCGGGTGAAGAATGGTCTTACCAAGCTATTAGAAACAAATGTGTTAGTGGATAAAATGAAGCTCGATCTTTCGGCTTTAGAACCTGTGCTCCTAACGAAATCACAAGACGTCGAAGCCCTGATGGAAAAGCTGGCAGTGGATCAAGAAAATGCCGACCAGGTAGGCGCACGGCCTGATGGGTGAGTGAGAGGGCTCTGCTCATGTGCACATTGTTGGTGACCGAGTACCTGACAGGAAGCAACTGAAAGGGAGAGTGGTTTGTCTGACTCACGGTCTGAGGGGAAACAGTCCTTCGTGGGGGGAAAGGCATGATGTCAGAGCGGGAGGGGACTCGTCACATTACCTCCACAGTCAAAGCTGGAGCCCCCATGCAAAGCGGGTCTTCACTGCTCAGTTAAACCTTCTGGGAACCCTCATGGGCACACCCAGAGGTTTGTATCCCTCCTGAGTCCAAATCCTGTCAAACTGACAATCAAGATAAAACCATCACAGGAAGTAAAATGTCATTAAAATACTGAGCTGACAGGACTGTCGGTGCTATTCTGAACAATTTGGCAATGTTTCTTAAGCTATAAACAATCTCCCTTTACTAAACCAGGACAGTTTTTTAATTATGTCTTTATTATCCATAATTAGATACACCGAATGAGCAAATAATGTGTTGGTATCCCCAATTCCCCGATTTCCCTCCTCCCTGTCCCCAATTAGCTGGATAGCCTCCTCCGTGGGCAAAACCAGGACAGTTGTATCCCACATAACTGTTAGTTCAATGGATGGAACAGAAAGAGTTGTGACAAAAGCATGACATACAAATATAAAGCGGCTATTCGTCTCCAATGGCAGAACGGCTTGTTAATCTTATCTCTATGATGCTATCAATGTGGTATGAGACAGACAAAAAAAGATAATGAAATTCCCTTTTTATCATTGGTCTAGCTTTTTATTGTTGGCTTTATATTAAATTTATTTGTTTGTGTGTGTGTGTGTGTGTGTGTGCGCACACACACACACACATGCCAGGGTCTCTTGCTGCTAAAACAAACACCCACATGCTCTTCATGGGTGGATGGGGAATGAGCCTAGACTGGTTCAAACTTCTTTGGTCACTGAACCATCTCCCCATCCCTGTTGGCTTTGTTTTAAAACACTGGCACTCAGACACCAGCTGAGTGTCCCTTATCTGAAGCATTTAGCACCAGAAGTGTTTTGGATCTTGGATTTTTTTCCCAAAGTTTGGAATAGTTATACATATGAGATATCTTATCTATGGAACCCAAGTTTAAACACAAAATTCTTTGGTTTCATAGGCACTTTATATAGATATCTTAAGGTAATTGTATACAATCTAATGTGGCTGCGTTCTGACTGTGACCTGTCACATGAGATCATGTGTGGAATTTTTACCTGTGATGCTCAGAAAGTTGCATAATACAAGGAAAATGATAACAAAATAGAAGAAGAAAAGAAGTAGGGATTCCATGGAGGGATGGATTCCAGAGGGGAAGGGAGGGTCATGTGGGGATTACGATCAAGGCATAGTTTCTGTATGCAGGAGGCTGTCAATAAAAAAGTGGAAAGAAGTTTAAAAAGAGGCTGTTTACATACAAAGGGGGGGTGGAACCAGGTTGAATCCTAGGATATCCATAACCCCTACCCCATGGATTGATCCAGACGGCCCACGGAGGAGGATATCCAGCTGATTAGGGACAGAGAAGAGGGAAATTGGGGAATTGGGGATACCAACACATTATTTGCTCATTCAATGTATCTAATTATGGGTAATAAAAAAGAAAATAAATAGGCTGTTTGATATGCAATTAAGATATGTACAGAGAAAACCGTTTCAGATTTCAGGTGTTTGGAACAGAGAGCTCTAACCGCAAAAAGCGCACGTAAGGAGTCTTGTTTTCACCGTTAGGTCCGGAACGTCGTGCAAGAAGAGGAGGCTATAGCTAAAGTAAAGGCTGAGGAGACCCAGGCCATAGCAGATGACGCTCAGAGAGATCTTGAGGAAGCACTACCGGCCCTCGACGCTGCCAACAGAGCCCTGGATTCCTTAGATAAGGCAGATATATCGGAAATCCGGGTTTTTACAAAACCCCCAGATCTGGTCATGACCGTCATGGAAGCAGTTTCCATTCTCTTAAATGCCAAGTGAGTGTCCATTCCCATATTGTTGCACACCTGTGTTCCTTCCGCTCTCTAACCCCAAGGTCATGCAACAAACTCATCCAACAGCAGCTCATTCAACATCTGTTTTTCGCTAGACAATGGAAGATATAAAAATCTTGTCAGTGTGATGCAGGCAGTTTAGCAGGGAGATGCCAGCAGGTATTTTAGGGGCTGATGCCCAGCTGGAGAGTGGGACCCTGAAGGGGGAGTTTGGGGACCAATGATGCTCATGGAACGGGATGCAGCCGGACAGAGGGGTGGTGACTGTACCGTGAAAGCTATTGTGAGCTATGCCTAGAGGTTCCATTCATCTTGACAACATGCGTTTTTCACACTCTCTTTAACAATGCAATCCTGTATGTTCAGTAGAAATGATGTTATAATGAACCATTCGTTCTATGTAAAGCTGACCAGAGCCTGGGGGATCCTTGCCTCTTCCAGAGAGCCACACTGACCTCAGGCTGACACCACAGGAGAGCCAGGGGCCCTCTGCAGAGCACAGACAAGCAGCCCCCACAGGCAGAAGGGACAAGGACCTTCTTTTTTTAACCTAATCAGATGTCCACAATAGATCAATGGATAAAAGACCCAAAGGGAAAATGTGAGCAAGAGACACAAAACCCAGTTAGAAGGCGAGGTTTGAGGAGCCGTGGCAGGAGGGTAAGATCAAAGCTAAGGCAGAGAGCTAATTCGTGAGCGGCTAGGGCGTTTCTAAAGAAAACTTTTGTTTCATGGTTCAGTCTCTACAAAATCTCGACTGTGGAGTCTTAATCATGCAGTTACCTTTCTCCTCATGAATTAGTTGTAGTGCACGTAAGTACCAGTCACTGGGGTTAGAGTGTGGAGGTCACAGCTACCCACCTGTTGGGATGATGTTATAGTGCTCTTCTGGGACTTGATTACACTGTCTCTCTTTCAGGCCCGACTGGCCCACAGCAAAGCAGCTTCTCGGTGACTCTAACTTCCTCAGAAGGCTTCTAGAATATGATAAGGAAAACATAAAGCCTCAGATATTGGCAAAGCTTCAAAAGTATATTAACAATCCGGATTTTGTGCCTGAAAAAGTTGAGAAAGTGTCCAAAGCTTGTAAATCCATGTGCATGTGGGTGAGGGCGATGGATCTGTACTCACGGGTGGTCAAGGAGGTCGAGCCAAAGAGACAGAAACTCCGCGCTGCCCAGGTACCTTATCCATAGCGTGACATGCCACAGACCAGAAGGCCATGAGCATCAAGCATTTGTGCTCTGTGTACAAGGCCGCTGCACCCCTAGGCAAATGGCTCGTGACAGCAAACCTGAAATATAGCTTTTGCTTTAAATGATAGCTGGCAAAGATTTTCTCTATAATCAGCCTTCTGGCATCAGAGGAGAATGAATCCATAGTCTGTTCTCCTTAACGTAGTCATCGACAAAGGGGGAAGAGTGCCCCTGGTGGCTGATGGGCCAAACCTCTATGAGTAAATACTTCCACACCTGATGGGACCAGCTTAACCCAAACCAGACATGGGGTCCTTAGTCATGCTGATAAGAACAAAGAGAGCCACTCAGTGGGCAGGGTACCAAAAGAACAGTGGATACAGAGCAAAACTGTCCTGTAAACACCTAGACAGCCAGAACATGCTCTGAGCACTGTTAGCTGTATGGATTCTGTTATAAGTACTCTCGATTCTGCAATCTCCCCACAGAACCAGCCAATACATAAATAATACATGCACACATGTGAAGGGCTGGCAACTTTATAATGGCACTGTAATTCCAATTTCGACCAGTGTCATGTCACAAGATGGTCTTCTTTTCCTGTCATTACAAAATATAAAAATTATTCTTAGAGGCTGGGGATGTGACTCACTAAATATGTGAGTAACATTCCGTAGTGTGCACAAGGCACCAAGTTCAATCCCAAGCACAGAGAAAGTCCCAGTTCGCAGAAAAAACAAGCAGCAGGCTAAGGGTGGTCTGTGGGCAATAGTTTACAGAGCTCTAATATAGAAAGCTAATGAGGAAAAACTGGTCTTCACTATGCATAAATATTAAGCTTATTTCATTTAAAATTAATAAACCATCATGGTTTACACTATGGTGTATTTTTCTACTAGGATTTGATTTGGGGGATTTATTTTTATTTGTGTTGTTTGTTTCTGGTCTTATATTTTACTTTATATATGTTTCTTTCTTTTTCTTTCTTTTTTTTTTGTGTGTGTGTGTGTGTGAAGACAGTGCCTTGTGTATCCCAGGCTGTCCTTGGACTCATTACATAGCCAAGGATGACCTTGAACTTTTTTTTTTGGTCTGTGTGATGTGTGTGTGTGTGTGTGTGTGTGTTAATACATGTACACCCATGCTGATGCCAGAGAACATCAGATGCTCTGCTCTCCTCTACCACCCTTCTACATTATTTCTTTGAGATAGAGTCTCTCACTGGATGTGGAGCTCGCTGTTTAATCAGACTGGCTGATTCATGATCTCCAGAGATACTCTTGTCTTCAACCCACTCGGAGCTGGAGTTGTAGGCATGTGCTGCCACAGCCACTTGAACTCAGATCCTCAGCCTTGCACAGCAAACAATCTTACCCACTGAGCCATCTCCCTAGCCTCAGTCTTGAACTTCTGATCCTCCTGCCTCTACTTCCAAAGTGCTAGGATTATAAACTTGTGCCACCACACCCAGTTTATGTGGTGCTGAAGATTGAACTCAGGGCTTGTGCCTGCTGGGCAAACAGTCTACCAACTGAGCTATATCCCCAGTTTTCCAGTGTGTTTATGTGGTGTGTGTGTGTGTGTGTGTGTGTGTGTGTGTCTGTTTTAACTTGGTAGATCATATCAAAGTCCTTCTGTACATGAAAAGAGGGTGTAAAACATATATTTAATACTAAAAGAAGGCAAATTAAGTCCTCTTTTATCCTTATTTGTTTGATTTTATTAGAATGAACTTGATATTACAATGGCTACCCTGAAAGAAAAGCAAGTGTTACTGAAGCAAGTGGAAGATCAAATCCAGGCCTTACAAGATAAATACGACAAAAGTGTGAATGAAAAAGAAAGTCTGGGTAAGCAACGCACGAGGTTTACAGGAAAAGCCTGATTTTCAGAAGTAGGAAGTTTCAGGCAGTCAGATATCAGGTTTAATCAAAGGTGGGGGGGCGCAGATTTTCACTGGCCTATAAGCCTTCTGGTATCAAGTGAGAAGAGCAGCAGACATTTTATATAATCAACATCCTACATAATACATAATACACAAAGGTCCATTGGAGCATTCTACATTATAACTCAAAACAACACATTGATTCAAACCAGACAACAAATGCTCTAGACCGCAGAGAGCTCTCTCTGCAGCCAGAGCGAGGAGCTGACACAGACAGAGTGCTCTGGGCATGGAAGGGGCAAGCTCAGATCAAACTTGCATCTGAAATGTACAATGATCATATGAAGCTTCACATAGATGGACTGATATTACTCACTCATCACATGTGTTCCACCACCAACTAAATCAAGTAGATCAACTTGTAATATCTTAGGAAAGTATGCAAGAACGTGACCTGATGTTCTTACTGTCTAGCTAAGAATATGGCCCTGACCAAAGCCCGCCTGCTGCGTGCAGGCAAACTGACGGCTGCATTGGGAGATGAGCAGGTGCGATGGGAAGAAAGCATACAGAAATCTGAGGACGAGATAGGAAATATCATTGGGAATGTGTTCATAGCAGCAGCTTGTGTGGCCTATTATGGGGCTTTCACAGCTCATTACAGGCAACTGGTAAGTAATCCTGCTCTATGCGGAGGTATAAGAAGCAAGTGGAACCAGAAGGGGGTGGGAGTGGATTCCTTTCCCTGAGGTCAGGTGGAGGCTTTCCATAATGGTCATTCACAATGGTAGAAACACTGATGTTCCAAAACACGTCACCTCTGCCATCAGCCAGTGATGGTCTAACCTTGAACTTTCCTTTCTTCGTTTCACCCTTTGCTTCTGCCTCAGAAAGCCATTGATCACTCAATGCAAAAACCTGAGGGAGAGAAGACAGCAAGGCCCCTTACTCTCATGTCAGAAGTGACATGTAAAGCCCGCTGAGATAAAATGTCCTAAACTGGAGAGACAGCTACAGGGGGCAAGGGGACAGGAAGGGAGAAGACACAGGATGCATCTGTGGTTTCTAGGGAATTTATGTGTATGCATGCATGCATGTATGTGCTTTGCACCAGAGAACTGAATTGTTGGGGTGAGTTGTGTCATGGTTTGATCCAGGTGTCCCCCACAAACAAATGAATGTGTTCTGATTGATAGATCCTCAACTGATGGCAATTTGGGTTTTACAACCTCACTGGAGCTGTGTTGTTGGGGACGGGCTTATGGGGTTATAAGCCAGCTTCCCCTTGCCAGTGTTTGGCACACCTTCCTGCCATTGTTTGCAGTGCTGTGACGGAGGTGATGTCCACCCTCTGCTCATGCCATTATTTTCCCTGCCAGGATGGAGTCTCCCCTCGAGTCCATAAGTCAAATAAACCCATTCCTCCACAAGCCACTTTTGCTCGGGTTCTTTTTGCGCAGCAACTAGAAAGCTGACCACAATAAATTGTATAGCCATTTTTATAAAGTAACTCCCTAAAATGTTTTGTCCTCATCCCTGAGTCATAAAACCTGGCTGTGCGGGAGCTTAGGGGTCATCTGGCTCAGCCGTGCTCCGCACTGGGGCAACGGTACCTCCATAATGCCATTCATGTCCTCTTTCTGAATGCTCCTCATGTCAGCTTTCCCCCTTGGCAGCTCATACAGTGCTGGATAGAGTACTGCCTGTTCCTGGAGATCCCCATCGACCCTTCCTTCAGTCTCATCAACATTCTGGGAGATCCCTACGAAATACGGCAGTGGAACACAGACGGGCTGCCCCGCGACATGATATCAACAGAAAATGGCATTTTAGTTTCTCAAGGGAGAAGGTGGCCCTTGATGATCGATCCCCAAGATCAGGTATGTTTAACAAATGCTTGTGATAACAGAGTGGCCTATTTGCTCTGCCTTTTAAGAGTTGGAAGAGTGGATTTTAACATACTACTCAGAGTCTCTCACCTTACGGATATAAAATGACAAGGTGGATCTGTTTTGTGAAAAGTTAGAAGAGACACATTACAGTGCACTCCGAACTTGGCCTTGGCTGACTTTGTTTGGAATGTTGGACATTCATTTTGCACATTCTAAGGAGACAGAAATTGATGGAAGTTCATTCTCACATAGTCTTCTTTTTCTAAAAGGTCTGAAGAGTTGGAGTGAAGTCAGGGTGTCATGCAATGTATAGAAAGCTGGCCTGGAAGCTACAGACACCTACTGTCTGACTTCCTGAATACTAAGCAGAGATTGGAACGAGGAGCCACTATGACAGCAGGAAGACAAACAAATCCAAGAAGTCTGAGCTTTCCTGGTATTAGTGGAGCTCAGAGGGTCAGAGCCTGGGCCCTGACAGCCCTACCAAGCCAGGGTGGGCAAAGAACATAAAGAGGTCCAGTGACCTTCTTTCAAGTCCATCTTGAAATCCTGACATCCAATTTCAAGCAAAGGACATAGCTAAGCAGTCCTGGTCACGGTGTGATCATGAACCCATCACTGTCTCTGCTCTAGGCTTTCCTGCCAGTTGTCAGAACTGTGTGAATTGCCTTTGGGGAGACAAGTTCCTCCTCTGGCTGGCACCATGTCTGCAGGCATTTCCTTTTGCCAGCATAAGATTCCTGAGGAGACAGCAGTTTCTCGAGGTGCACTGTTTTAGTAGCTCATAGCAAAGCCAGGAGCACAGGTGTCTCCTGCGTTGGGTTTAGAATTCGGTCATCCACTTACTCCAGAATAGCTAGTGACACTGGGCGGCTTTATTCTTCACTTATTTTTATTTGAACAAAAGGGGAATCCCAAACATTGGGTCTAAAGGGTGTTTTTATTAGAAGAGGAGTGTTTTGTCCTTTTTTTAATGTTCCCAATCAAAATTTCCAAACCTTATTCTAGAAGCTTGTGCTTTCTACCCTATGCTCATGTGTGCTCCAAAGCAAATGCCCTTTCTCTGCTTCCCACACAGGCAAACCGCTGGATAAGGAACAAAGAAAGCAAAAGTGGCTTGAAGATCATTAAGCTGACAGACAGTAATTTCTTACGAACCTTGGAAAATTCCATCCGACTCGGTTTACCCGTCTTGCTGGAAGAGGTTTGTTCTCCAGCATCTTCTCTCAAGCTCTTGGGCCCCAAATGTCAGCTTATACTTGAAATGTTAGACACACTGCAACTGTACACAAGAAGAATGCCAGTCAAGTTCATTTTCAAATCAGTCAGACCAATTGCTTTGCTCCATGAACAGCACATTCTCCTCTGAGGAGGACTTTGTTGGCCCAACAAGTTTTTCATTCCAGTTTTGGTGTCAAGAGCCTCTGCTTTCCAACACTAATAATTCTCAGGCTTCGTTGTGGGCCTTAGAGGTTCCCAAAATCCAAAGCAGTAACTCCAACCGGAACCACTGTCCACACACACTTCATACACGAGTGAGTTCAGTGGATGGAAATGTTATTTTCTACAAAGGCATAAGGTTGGAATTAGATTAAGTGATGGGTAATACGAATGATTTTGCTTTTTGTTTTGTTTTGTTTTTGAGACAGGATCTCATACAGAACAGGCTGACCTTGAATTCACTATGTAGATGATCTTAAACTTTTGATCTTCCTGCTTCTGCCTCCCTAGTGCTGGGATTACAGGCGGGCACCACCAAACCTGGTCTGTGCCATGCTAGGGACCCAACCAGGACTTAGTACATGCTAGACAAGCACTCTACCAACTAGCTACATCCCCAGACCCTAGAATGAACTTTTGCTTCAAAGGGGAGGGGTGGAATGTTCAGTCAAGACCCTTCTTCACAAATGGACTTTGCTCACATCAATCACTCACTGCACAAATGACAAGCAACATACTAGAAACTTGAATGCTCTCTCTGTGCTCTCTTTAATGACATCTCATCTAGTTGGGGACAAAGAGAAAGAGAGAGAGAGATGAACTGGGAGGAATCATCCAAACAAGAGATTTGAAAGATAGCCAGGCATGCCTTTGATCTCAGCACTCAGTAGGCTGAAGTTGGGAGGATCGCTGAGTTTGAGGCCAGCCGGGGCCACGGACTGAGTTCCATGTCAGCCTGGGCTAGAGCGAGACCCTGCCTTCAAAAAACACACAAACAAAAAAGAGCTTTGAAGGACCAAGTAGCACACAGAGATATCCTAATACGTATCTGCAGGATAGCCCAATAGATGCCCAATTGAGCCGGGTGAGATTAGGCTGTGACTTCTGTCTGAGCTCAGCCGGGTTAAAAGCTCAGTAAGAAGGGCTTCCCAGCAAGGGATCTGTAGGTGCTAAACACACGGGCACAAAAGAGAATGACCCTGCTTTATTTCCTGAGTTTAGCATTCTATTTTTATTTTTTAAACTGTTTGTTTGTTTGTTTGTTTTGAGAGATATACAGGGAGAGAGTGTGTGTGAGTATGGGTATGCCAGAGCCTTCTGCCACTGGAAACGAACTCCAGATGAATGCACCATTTTGTGCATCTGGCTGTATGTGGGTACTGGGGAATGAACCCAGGCTGTTAGACTTTCTAAGAAAATGCCTTTAACCTCTGAGCCATGTCTCCAGCCATTCTATTTTTTTTATGTTTTGTTGATTTATTTATTTGTGTGTGAGAGAGAAAGAGGCAGACACAGAGAGAGAATTCCCCATTCTATTTTTATAAGAGAAGAAGAAATCAACAGCTACGATGGGTTCAACTTTACTCAGAAGTATCTCTGCCTCGGCAGAAAGGATCCTGAGGAAGGACATGGACCTGAGGTAGCTAAGCTCCTGCCTTTGCAGGCTGATGAGGAATGGCAGTAATGGGTTGTTTTCCCTAACAATTCCCCACCATGTGTCCATTGATCGCTACACTTAAGATTTTGTCTCAGTATTTGAGCTCATTAACCCTCACTTCAACTTTACAAGGCAATGGCTATCATTATCTCATTTTTCCAATGGATAAGCCGAGGCATAAAATGGTTGAACTATCAAGTATCTGGGCAGTCTTGAATGCCTGGAAAACTTGAGTTGTCTTACTTCCCACTCAATCCATGGAAAGCACCAGGGCCTCTAACTTCAGCTTAGGCCAACACAGGGGAGGTGCTGTCATGGATCCCAGGCCATTCCCTGAAGCCACAGATAGAGGGAGTTCTTTGCAAGTCTTCTCACAGTTAAGTTAGCCAGGAGCTGTATTCTCAAACCCAGGTTTACTTCGGGACATGAGAGTTCCTCAGCGACTTTGTTCTTTCACAGAAATGGACAAAAACCATAGGTGGTGTTCTGCTATTAGGCAGGAGGGTTATTAAAGTATCTTTATTTATTTATAAGCAGAGAGAGAGGATAAGAATGGTTGTGCCAGGTCCTCCAGCCACTGCAAATGAACTTCAGATGCATTCGCCACTTTGTGCATCTGGCTTTACATGGGTACTGGGAAATAGAACCTGGGCCATCAGGCTTTGCAAGCAAATGTGTTTAACCACTGAGCCATCTCCCCAATCCAGCAGGCTGGTTTGACCTGAAGCAAAGCACTCCTGGGCATCTGGACCCCAGCACATACAAGACATTCCAACCGGCGGTTCCCTGCTCTCCAGGGCTTGGGACCCTTAGCATTTTCCTCCTGGCTGCCTTCCACGTGTGCCAGGGGATGCTTTCAGACTCTGCCTCCACCCACTAATGAGTGTGAAATCAGTCATATTCTATCTCAGTCAACATTTACTAACACAAATTATATCTTGAACAAGGGTAAATTTTCTCTCATAAAATCATGTTTTTAGAATTTAAATGTATGGGAGCTGAGAATGGTTCAGTCAGTAAAGGGTTTGCCATGCAAGCCTGAAGACCTGTGTCTGAATGCCCAGCACCCATGTAAAGTGCCAAGTGTAAAGGCATGCACCTGTAATCCCAGCTCTGGGGAGGCAGAGACAGGCGTTCCCTGGGGCTTGCTGGCCAGCTAGTCTACCGAATCAGTGAGCTCTGGGTGAAGTGAAAAACCCTGTCTCAAAACTAAGGTGAAGACTGATTGAAGAAGACGCTTAAGTCAACCTCTCGCCTCCACACATGTATGTGTGCTCTGGCACATACATGTGCCCACACACTTATTAACTCATATATACAGACACACTACACACAGATAAATATGTTTTTAAAAAGTTTTAAAAGGATTTACATGTATGGGTACCATGTCACAATGTGAAATAGAGTTACTACTATAAATTACAGTCGAGGTTTGAAAACCCTTGGGCAGTAGGACCCCAATTTATACCTGATATAAAGATGCTCCCGTGAGATCTATGGGCAATGTTTGCATGTCTGCTTTCTAACTGACAATCATACTGACTTTAAGGGAAGACAGAAAACATAATGCCAGGCAGAATAAGGGAGGGAAGAGCCCACCACCTTCTCAGCAAAGAGCATTGCAGGTTGCTCAGACCTCACACGGGTCCTGTGCCTACTCCTCTCTGTTTGGGGTTTCCTGCCATTTGTCATCCATTTGAAATGGTTAAAATGTTTTCAGTCACAGGGGGTGTAGTTTGCCAGCCTCTGACTGAGAGCAATCATCACTTGATGAGACTGGAACTTGTCTGTGGTGGCTGAGTGGTCACCCCGAAGTGACCTCATGCACCCCTCTCTTCTCTTAGCTTGTTTCCCATGGGGCGAATACGTGTGAGGTTTAAGTAAATGCACCACCTCTGTGTGCTCTTATTGCCTCAGACAATTGGTCAAATAATCCCCAAAGCATTTACTGTGGGGGTAATGAGAGGACGTTAATAAAGACATGATCACTGAAAAGAACGCCTTAAGGCCTTAAGGAATTTTGACAAGTTGATACATCCACTTCACTCCTCACTTCTTGACATTTTCAGCTCAAAGAAACCTTGGATCCAGCCCTGGAGCCCATCCTTCTGAAACAAACGTTCCTCAGTGGTGGACGGCTGCTCATCCGCCTTGGAGACTCAGACATCGATTATGACAAGGGGTTCAAGTTCTACATGACAACCAAGATGCCAAATCCCCACTATCTGCCCGAGGTAGGGGCTGCTGCTCTGGAATTCTTCCTGCTGTTTGTGTGCTCGGTCTCTAAACAGGCTGGGCTGGGTGGCTTCCCACATGCAGGGACCCTATGACAGCCCTGTTCTCTGCTTCCTCTCCCCCAACCCCACCACCTCCCTTCCTTTCATGAAGCTCAAGTCCCCACCAATCGGTCCCTAGGTCAGTGCCCTGTCTCATGGCACTGTGTAAATGCTCATGTCCTATAACCCCAAGTAAAATGGCTAACAATGGAAATTCTCAGGTTTTGAGTTAAGAGCAGGGCCTTTTATTCTTTTCCTTTCTATTGATTTATTCAAGTGGTATCAGATTATTATGTTAGTGTAATAATGATTTTTCATAAAGACATGATGATTAATGAGATATATTAAAGCTCTTGTGTTACTAACAATAACTTTTAACAAAGACACTATATACTAGCTAAATGATTTCATTTCCTTATGTGGTCCTCACAACTACCAAATGACTTGTTTTTATTATCTCGGTTTTTAAATACAAAGAACTAAAATTCAACCCAGATGAAAGGCTTGTCCAACATCACGCATCCACTAAAAAGTGCAGCTGGAATTCATACCCAAGTTATTGATTCTAAAATACTGCTTCTGACCCTTTTCTGGCTCACCTCTCCTCAAACTATAATGTACGAAGATAACTGTGGGGCCTGAGGAACAATTTCCACTCAGAGTAGCAGAGAAAATCATATTGAAATTTTTGAAAGCCACATGGTGCTTAGAGCGTGGGGGCTGGGGGTGCGCACAGTCAGACTCAAGGTCCCACGAGTCATGTTCTGATAAAGAAAACACTTCCTGTCACTCGCCCACATGAGCATTTATGTGCCTGTGCTTCTCTTCCAGGTGTGCATTAAAGTCACCATCATCAATTTCACTGTGACTAAGTCAGGTCTGGAGGATCAGTTGCTAAGGTAAAAAAAGAGAAAGAAAAAGAAAAAGTAGGATATATTCTGAGAGTGCCATTAGGCAGTTTTGCTGTGAAATCAGGGGGTTGTTAGTTACACATAGATAGGTGACATTATCTTACAGCTGTCACATATGCCCATTAGGCAACACAGGACTATTAAGCAACATATATTAGCACATGTATGCATGCATGAATGTGTATGTTTTAATTCTAAAGGAAAATATCATTTGAACCCATGTACAGAAAACACATACCTTACATTCAAGTCAGCCTCATCCTGACTTGTGCTTGCTAACACTGAAGAGCTAAGACGTATCCTTGCTTCTTCTGGGAATCATTCTGCCAGCTGCTAACTCGCTTCACTTCTACTGGATTATTTCACTACATTTCATGGACCTATACTCAAACGTGATGGAACATTTTGCACGCAGTTAATTCCTATGAATAGCTGGGCCTGACTATGCACTAAGCTGTCAGAATGCCTGGGACAAGAAGTACCTCAACGAGACAAAGAGCTGTGCTGAGATTAGTGATTTAAATGTCCTTCCTGTTCCTCCCAATGGATGGCACGGAAAGGAGACCTGATAGCACATGGTCTGTGTGAGAGAGTGCAGCTCGGCCTGTGTCCTAACGGGCCATCACCTATATTTGTTGCTGAGCTCCCAGGCAGGCAGCCCTCTTTGCACTCCTTTGTTCAGTGTGAAATCCTCCAAGACCCTTCCCTTTGAACCCACAGCCTCCTCCAGGGCTGACAACCACAGCTCTTCAATCCCAACAAAGACCCTTTTCAGCTTCTAGTAATCCACCAAGCCACCCAGATAGCACAGCTCCTTCATCTCTCTTTCTTCTTCTAGAAACTTGAACTCATCATTCGTGGTAAGCAGGCACTCTATGAGATGAGTGAAAACGGTGGCAAGTGTGCTGGGTACAGATCCCTGACACACAAGAGGAAGAGAGGGAGGCTGGGAACCTGGCTCAGTGGGTAAGAGTGCTTACTGAGCAAACACCACATAAAAAGCCAGGCATGGCTATGCATGTTGGCAGCCCTAGTGCTAACAGGGGCAGAGACAGGAGGACTGCTGGGCTTGCTGGTTAATAGTCCAGCCAAACAACTGTGTGCTCCAGGTTCAATGGGGGCATCTTGTCTATGGAAATAAAGCCGAGGAGTGACAGAGGACACCCAATGTTCTCTGGCCTCTCTGCACGTGTGCACACAGGGCACAAGCATCTGCACATTCATATGCATATAGCATGTATGGGCACCACACACACTCCATAGGCACAACAAATTAAAAAGTAAACTTTAAGAAAATTGGAACTGACGTGCAGTTATGTGAAACAGTGCCACGCTAATGCAACAAACCAGGGGTATTGTGCTTTTAGGTTCAGGTGCACAGTCCTCAGGATGCACGATTACATGGCACTCAGAATGCCTGGTTATATAGTGCTTAGAATGCCTGGTACCCAGCACTCAAAATGCCTGGTTACCCAGCACTCAGAATAAGAAGGATTACAAACATTGAAGGAAGCGTAGCAATTTGGGACATTAATAGAGGTGTAATTCACCTATTCCAACTCTGGTTCTAGTGACGTGGTTCGAATTGAAAAACCCGAGTTGGAAGAACAAAGAATCAAGCTCATTGTGAGGATCAACAGTGACAAGAACCAGCTGAAAGCTATTGAAGATAAAATCCTGAGAATGCTCTTCACATCTGAAGGAAATATTCTGGACAATGAAGAACTCATTGATACGCTCCAGGACTCAAAGGCAAGTGAAATCATTTAATGTTTACAGAAGCTGTGTCTTCAAGCCATGGTGGTGCAGACCTAATCCAGCATTCAAGAAGCTGAGGCAGGGGGATCACAAGTTGAAAGCCAGCTTGGTCTTTATAGTGAGTTGCAGACTCACTTGGGCTACATATCGAGATCCTGTCTCAAGCACCAACACTGAGGATACTTAAAATGTACCAAAGCAAAAATCAGGAAGTTGCTGAGAGCTCAACACTAACATAGACTTAAAACACCCACCAAGACTTAGGGAAGTTTGCAAAAGAGGGTGTAGAAAGATTGTAAGAGCCACAGGACAGGAGGGAATATCCAGAGGCATTGCCTACCCACCACCACATTGACTGCTTGCTGCTCTCATAACCCAAACCCCACAGTGAACACCAGCAATCCTACTGAGGAGGTCCCTCAGTGGATGGGGGCAAACAGGAGGGCGGGAATGATGGTACCAATTCTTGATTTGTCCATACAAAGTTAAAATAAAACTTAAATATATATAAATATAATTAGTATGTTACTTCAAAAGGTACAGCTTCAGGGCTGAAGAGATGGCCCAGCAGTTACTTGCCTGCAGAGTCTAACAACCCAAGTTTGATTCCCCAGTACCCACATAAAGCCAGATGCACAAAGTGGCTCATGCATCTGGAATCCATTTGCAATGGCTGGAGGCCCCAGCATATCCATTATCTCTGTCTCACTTTTCTCTCTCTCTCTCTCTCTCTCTCTCTCTCTCTCTCTCTCTCTCTCTCTCTCTCTCTCTCTCTCTGCTTGCAAATAAATTAATTAAAATTAAAAAGAAAAGTCACAGCTTCAGCCTGTGAGGGTCCTGCATGGTCTTGGAGGCAAGAATAGGCCACCTGTAAGTTGCCAGGAGCCATGTGCTTGGCTCCCAGGCCTCCTGTCAACCAAAGAAGCTAGCAGAAGCTGTAGA
>PVHP010018754.1:0-32082 GCA_004024765.1 Zapus hudsonius
CCAGGTGACCGCTGCCTCCCAGCCAGGGGCTCTGGAGCTCTGGGCCTCCATGAGGGAGGGGAGAGGGTCCAGGACAGCTGTCAGCAACGCCAGAGCAAGCCCTGCAAAACCCTGGAAGAGGGGCAGCGCAGGGCTTGTGCCTGGGGGGCACACTGAAGTCCATAAAAGAGTTAGCTCAGCACCAGTTCGAATAATAGCCGGATTTTCACTCTCCCTTCACGACACAGCCTTCGCTCCCAGACTCCCAGCCAGTGCCACTTGGCAGAAAAACCTGGAGACCCCAGATCAGCCTGCTGCTCTTTTCCTCTGCCCCCTCCTCAGCGACCTGCCTGCCTGGCCCTGGCATTCTGCTCCCCAATAAAGCACCGGGACTGGGATTCTTCTCCCCTTTAATCCTGCACTGGTCAGGATGTGTCGGTCTTCCTGTATGTTAATGCTGGCAATCCATTCACACCGTTTGCCACTGGGATGGGAGGAGGGCTGCAGATCTCATGTGATGGAGCCCATTTCCCCACCTCCATATTCCACGGATCCTTTCATCCTTCCCTGCCCTTCCCCCTTTCCAGTTCTCCTTATATGTGTTTAAGCCACTTCACTTAATGCTTTCCAGATCCATCCATTTTTCTGAAATTTTTCATAATTTCAAAGTTCCATTGTGTGTATATATCATGCTTTCATTGTCTATTCATCTGCTGATGGTGCGGCACCTTAGCTGATTCCAGGTCTTAAGCGTTGTAAACAGAGCTGTGAGAAGCATCGAGGTCTAAGTATCTCAGTAGTAGAGTGTGGACTCCTCAGGGTATATGCCCAGGAAGAGCTGGATCCATAGGAGGTCTGTTACTAACTTTTTGAGTTATCTCCAAACTGATTTCCTTATTGGCTGCACCAGTTTGCACTTCCACTGACAGAGGAGGAGAGGCCCCCTTTCCCCAGTCCTCAGCAGCCACTGCCTGTGTTTTTGATGACAGCCATTCTGGCTGGGGTAAGATGGCATCTCAGAGCTGTTTGGATGTGCATTTCCCCTATGGCTAGGGATCTTGAACATTGCTTTTAAAGTGCTTATTGGCCATTTGTGTTTCTTCTTTTATGAACTGTCCATTTTATTAGTCCATTTGGTAATTGGCAGTTGTATTTTTGGCGTTTAACTTTTATAATTCTTTGTAAATGCTGTCAACCCTTATTTTTTTTTTTTTGAGACAGTCTCTCCTTATAAAGCCAAGATTGGCTTAGCATCTTTCTTTCTTCTTCATCACCATCTTTTTTTTTTTTTTTTTGAGCCAGTGTCTCACTCTAACCCAGGCTGACCTGGAACTCATTCTGTAGCCCAGGCTGGCCTCCAATCCTCCTACCTCAGCCTAATGAGCGCTGGCATTATAGGCATGAGCCACCATGTCCATCTTGGCCTAAAACTTCCAACCCTTCTGCTTCTGTCTCCTGATTGCTGGGGCTTCTAGGAGCATACATAAATATTTGGACTGTTTCTTTAATTTTAATTTTTCTGGGGTGGGATAGGATTGAAGCAGGGTTTTACTATGTATCCTATGTTGGACTTCTACTCACTATGTAGCCCAGGCTGGACTCGGCCTTTTCAGTGCTGGAGTTACAGATATGCCCAGCCCCATGCTTTTCTTTTCGATACACCTGTATTTATTGCTATTGTCGTTTTAAGAATTGCAGTTTTAGCATGATGTTTTGGGGAAATTTTATCTTTTACTTTTTTTTCTTAATTTGGTTTTTCTGTACTAAAGAATACATAGGGAGGGACTTGGAGTGTAGCTCACTAACAGAGCACATAGATAGTACTTGCCAGGTCCTGGATTCAAAACACAAGAGAGCGAGAGAGAGAGGGAGAGAGGGAGAAAGAGAGAGGAGGAGGAGGAGGAGAAGGAGGAAGGAACAAAGGGAGGAAGAAAGGGGATACAGTTCATGAAGATCCTTCCACATATGATCCACACTGAACCACATTCCTTGGGCCTCAGTTTCCTCGTTGTGGCAGAGTTCTACAGGAAGTAATATTACACAATCAAGTGATAATGGCTTAGGCAAAATAGAGGGTCATTTCACATGTTCAAGTCTAAGTTGCTGTTAGCCTTGGCACAAGGCTCTTCCGACTTTTTTCCTGCACTGGGTATGGCCTTAACCTCAGGTCCCAAGATGACAGGAGAAAGGAATGAAAAGGAACATAAAGTCATATGTCCACCACGTCTTAAGAAAAGATTCCTAGAAGCCATGAAATATTCCATCGGTCAGAATTCCATAGGCCACATGATCATGCTGTACTGCCAGAAAGAATCAGAAATGCATGTCTTTAGCACTTTTAAAAGTTTTGTATTCCTTGTTTTGTTCATTTTAATTAATGAGTATAGCATCAAGCAAAGGTACAAGTGCTTTTCCCATATGTTCTGATCAATTTACAGCAAACACAAAAGCTGAATTCTACTTATAAAGTTAGTATGAAAATTATTAGGTTGGTATTTCTTCTGTATTTATAACCCGTGCAGTTTTATATTTATTTGTAAGCAGAGAGAGAGAGAGAGAGAGAAAGAGAGAGAGAGAGAGAGAGAGAGAGAGAGAGAGAGAGAGAGAGAGAGAGAGAGAGAGAGAGAGAATGGGCACCCCCTCTGGCAAACGAACTCCAAATATATATGCCACTGTGTGCATCTAGCTTTATGTGGGTACTGGAGAATCAAACTCAGGCCAGCAGCACAAACTTTTAATGGCTGAGCCATCTCTGCAGCCCTAACCCATGCATTTAAAGACGGATTCAAAAACACTAGAGACATTACCAATACTGCTTAGACAGATCCTACATCACACAGACTACTTTTCATCATTGCCCTCCTCCCTGCCCCATTCCACTGAGGGCTCTCCTCACTCACATGGGGTTGTCAATTGTGAGAGCAGCCGTCAGACATTGGGGGGCAATGCCTCTGGATATTCCCTTCCACCCTGTGGCTCTTACATTCTTCCCACCCCCTCTTCTGCAGAGTTCCCTGAGCCTTGGTGGGTGAGTATGGAGTCTACTTTAGTGTTGAGCTCTCAGCAGTCTCTGATTTCTGCTTTGGTACCTTCCGAGTATCCTCAGTGTCTGTCACCCTAACCCTGGCTCAGGTTGTCAGGCTGGCCAGTTCCTGCACAGACTTTCTTTTTAGGATGCATCCTTGGCTCTTAGAAGTTGCCGTGCACACCAGACTGGCCTCAACTTGCAGGGATCCTCCTGTCTCTGCCTCCCATGTGCTGGGATTTCAATTGTGAGCGATCACACTTAGCTCATAAAAACCATGTTTATTATAGGACAACTAAAACCCAGTAATTTAATTGCTGAAGAAGAAATGAGAGACTGGATATAAAGGAATAATGCACAGGGAGTTGAGCTTGTTGATCTCCAAGGGCTATTAACTGATGTCCGTGTTTCTATAAAAAGCTATAACAAAAACAACAACAAAGTAAACATTTAAAAATGTACAAAAATAAAAGGCTGGGAGCTGACTCAGTGCTTGCAAACCTGTTAGCCTGTGATCAAGTCCCCAGTACCCATATGAAGCAGGGTTCAGAGTGGCGTGTGGATCTCTGATCCCAACACGCCTATAGCAATTAGAGGCAGAGCCAGGAGAACTGGGAAGCTCATGGACCAGGTTGATGGGCCCACACAGTGACAAAAATAAGGGAGACTTTGTCTCAAAAAGAAGGTGGGAACTGGAGAGATTGCTCAGTGGTTAAGGTGCTTCCCTGCAAAGCCTAAGGACCAGGGTTCGATTTCCCTAGCACCCATGTAAAGCCAGATGCACAAGGTGGTGTGGAGTTCGTTTGCAGAGCTCAAGGCCCTGGCACACCCATTCTCCCTCTCTCTCTCTCAAAAAAAATGAAATGAAATGAAATACTTTTTTAAAAGAAAAGAAGGAGAAAAAAAGAAGGTGGAAGGAGATTTCATACACCCCCCAGATACCCCTCCTGCACACACACCCACATAAAGCTAAAGCCCATATGATTCATTTGTAAAGTTAAAAATCATAACACTAAGAATACCTCTCCTATATGTATAATATAGTTCTAGAATTCCATCTACTGAGCAATTTGCTAATAAAGTAAAGTAAAAATAGTATAAATAATTTTTCCTTCCAATAATGTGAAGATATTTTCAAGAAACACAAAAACATTAGGAGAATCTGTAACCTTTTTAAAAAACTTTTTATTGACAGCTTCCATAATTATAGACAATAAACCATAATTCCCTACCTCCCCACGCTCCATTCCTCCCCCACTTGTGCATGGAGAGAGAAAAAGGATCTATTTACATCCTTCCACATATAGCTATCCAGTTTTCCCAGCACCATTTGTTAAAGAGGCAGTATTTTCTCCAATGAATATTTTTGGCCTTTTTGTCAGAAATGACTGTAACTGTCTGGATTTGCATCAGGATCCTCTATTCTGTCCCATTGATCTATGTGTCTGTTTTGTGCCAGTACCATGCAGATTTTGTTACTATGGCTCTGTAATATACCTTAAAATCAGCTATGGTGATACCGCCAGCCTTATTTTTGTTGCCTAGAATTGTTTTGGCTATTTGAGCTTTTTTGTGCTTCCAAATTTTAAGATTGCTTTTACTATTTTGGTGAAAAATGCTATTGAGATTTTGATGGGGATTGCATTAAATGTGTAGCTTGCCTTTGGTAAATTTGACATTTTCATGATATTGATTCTTCCATTCCAAGAATGTGGGATGTCTTTCCATTTCCTAGTGTCGTTAGCAATTTCTCTCTTAGTGTTTTAGAGTTATCATTGTAGAGATCCTTCACTTCCTTGGTTAGGTTAATTCCAAGATACCTTTATTTCTTAAGGCAATTGTGAATGGGAGTGTTTCCTTGATTTCATCCTCAGCCTGTCTGTTTTTAGTATATAGGAAGGCGACTGATTTCTGTGTGTTATGTATCCAGCTATGTTGCTAAAAGTGTTTATCAGCTCTAATAGTTTACTGAGTTTACTGGTAGAGTCTTTAGGCTCCCTATGTATAGAATCATGTCATCTGCAAACAATGATAGTTTGATCTCTTCTTTTCCAATTTGTACCCCTTTGATTTGTGCTTCTTGCCTCATTGCTAAAGCTAAGACTTTCATAATATATATTAAATGAAAGTGGGGACAGTGGACAGCCTTGTCTTGTTCCTGATTTTAGTGGAAATGCTTCAAGTTTTTCCCCATTTAGTATAATGTTCGCTACAGGTTTTTCAGAGATGGCCTTTATTATGTTAAGATACGTTCCTTCTATTCCCACTTTCTTTAGGACGTTTACGATGAAGGAATGGTGGATTTTGTCAAATGCCTTTTTTGAATCTATTGAGATGATCATGTGACTTTTGTCCTTAAGTCCATTTTTGTAGTGTATTACATTTATCAATTTGCATATGTTGAACTGTTCCAGAATCTCTGGGATTAAACCCACCTGGTCTGAGTGAGTGATATTTTTGATGTATTCTTGTATTCTGTTTGCCAGGATTTTGTTGAGAATTTTTGCATCTATGTTCATGAATGAGATTGGTCTATAATTTTCTTCCTCTTTTTGTTCTGTCTTTGCCTGGTTTTGGTATCAGGGTAATGCTTCCTTCATAGGCGGAGTTTGACAGTATTACTACCTTTTCTATTTTATGGGAAAGTTTGAGAAGCATTGGTGTTAGTTCTTCAGAGAATGTCTGCTAAAAGTCACTAGCAAATCCATCTGGGCCTGAACTTTTTTAGTAGGGAGAATTTTTTTTTAAACTGCCTGGATCTCAGTGCTTCTTATAGGTCTGTTTAAATGGTTTATCTCATCTTGATTTAATTTTGGTAGGCCATATATATCAAGGAAATCATCCATTTTTTCCAGATTTTCAATCCTGGTGGAGTATATGTTCTTAAAGTATGTCCTTATGATTGTCTGAATTTCATTGGTATCTGTGGTAATGGTGGCTTTTTCATCTCTAATTTTATTTATTTATGTCTCTTCTCTCTTCCTTTTGGTCAGATTTGCTAAGAGTTTATCAATCCTGTTAATCCTTTCAAAGAACCAACTCTTGGGTTCATTGATTATTGTAATTTTTTGTTTCAATTTCATTAATTTTCACCCTAATCTTTATCGTTTCTTCCCATCTACTGATTTTTGGTTTGCCTTGTTCTTTTTCCAAGGCCTTAAGGAGACACATTAAGTTGTTTACTTGTGACCTTTATAATGTCTTAATATAGGCACTTAAAGCTATAAATTTCCCTCTTAGGACTGCTTTCATTGTGTCTCAAAAGTTTTGATATGTTGTGTTTTCATTTTCATTTGAGTCTGTGAATTTATTTCCTTCTTGATTTCTTCAATGACCCATTCATCATTCAGTAGTGCACTGTTTAATTTCCATGAGTTTGTGTAAGCTCTATAGTTTTTCTTGCTGATGATTTGTAGTTTAATCCCATTGTGATCAGATAGATTATAGGGAATTATTTCAGCTTTCCTGAAATTGTTAAGATTTGCTTCATGTCCTAACATATGGTATATTTTAAAGCATATTCCATTTGCTGCTGGAAAGAATGTGTATTCTGTAGTACTTGGGTGAAAAGTTCTGTAGATGTCTGTTAGGTCCATTTATTCTATAATATCATTTAGTGCAGATGATTTTCTATTTATTTTTTGTTGGGATGACCTGTCAATTGGTGAGAATGGGGTGTTGAAGTCTCCCACTACAGTTGTGCTTGGTGTTAACTATGCAGTAGTGTTTGTTTAATGAAAGTGGGAGCACCTGTGTTTGGTGCATATATACTTAGAATGGTGATGTCCTCCTGTTGAATAGTTCCTTTAATCAATATGCAATGACCTTCCTTATCTTTTTTAACTACTGTTGGTTTGAAGTCTACCATGTCTGATATGAGAGCAACACCTGCTTGTTTCCTAGGCTCATTTGCTTGAAATACTGTTTTCCATCCTTTCACCCTAAGGAGGTCTTTTAGGTCTTTTATGGAGAGGTGCATTTCTTGAAGACAACAAACAGAAGGACCCTGCCTTTGAATCCATTCTGTAAGTCTGTGTCTTTTTGTCGGAGCATTGAGGCTGTTGTTGTTAAGAGTTATTATTGAAAGGTGTGTATTTATTCTTGCCCTTTCTTGTTTTTGTAGTTTTTCCTATTTTTCCTTTACTCTCTTGTATTACCTATTTTTCTGTTTTCTCATGTGTGTGATTTTCTTTCTCTTCAGTCTAAAGGATCACTTCAAGTATTTTCTGTAGAGCTGGCTTTGTAGACATGAATTCCTTTAACCTGTCTTTTTGGTGGAAAGTCCTTATTTCTCCTTCAATTGCAATGGATAGCTTTGCAGGATATAGTAATCTTGGCTGACATTTGTTATCTTTCAGGACTTGGAATACATCACCTCAAGCCCTTCTGGCTTTTCAAGTTTGTGTTGAGTAATCTGCTGTTATTCTTGCTTGCCTTTATAAGTTACTTGATGCTTCTCTCTTACTGCATTCAATATATTTTCTTTGATCTATTTGTTCTGTAGTGCAATTATAATATCATATGGACAGGTTCTTTCCTGGTTTTGTCTACTTGGTGTTCTAAATGTTTCCTGTATCTGCATTGGTATCACTTTCCCTATGTGGGGGAAATTCTCTTCTATGATTTTGTTGAAAATATCAACTATACCCTGAGAGTGAATTTCTTCTCTTTCCACTACACCCTGAATTCTTATGTTTGATCTCTTCACAGTGCCATGAATGTCTTGAAATTTCCATTCATACCTTCTTATTAGTTTGTCCTTCTCTCTGTTGGCCTGTTCCAGTTCTGCCACCTTGTCTTCCAGTTTATTCTGTCCTTTCCTTGATCCATTCTATTGGTGAAACTTCCCATAGAGTTTTGTGTTTGACTTACTATGTTTTTCGTTTCTAGCATTTCTGATTGGAATTTCTTTATTATTTCTATTTCTTACTCATATTGTGTATCAACCTCCTTATTTCCTCAAGTTGGTTTCCTGTGTTCTCCTTCTGGAGTTTGTTTTCTTCTTTGATTCCTTTGATTGCTTTGTCAGTCTCACTGAAGGTCATTTCTGAAGGATTTATGGTTTTGGTGGAATTACATTGTCTTGATTCTTTTGTATTTCTTATATTATAAATGTAGAGATTTTTGCATCTTGAGTTAATTTAATGCTTGAGTTTCCTAATTATCTACTGTATTTTTTGATGTGTGAATCAAAAGTTATATATCTTCAAGGTGGGAGCCTAATGGCTCTTTTATTATTCCTAGAATGACCACAGAAGTGACTCAATTAGTTGTAGTTGCCTGCTATGTAAATCTTCTAGTAGGCTGGTTGGAGTAAAATATAGTTCTAATATGCCAATGGGCAATATACACACATAAACAAAACCAGCACAGGGTATTTATGCAAGGATGGGGATTAAACAGGTAATCTTAACAAAGCCAAAGTTCCTAAGGGTGTGTGTTAACTCACACCCTTAATCCTGTTAACTGGGAGGCTGAGATTCCTAGTTTATGCTGGGTTCCATGTCAGCCTGAGACCCAGTGAAACCCTGCCCCCAAGAAAGACAGACGGGAAGACAACAAGGCATTATAAATCAAGAGATATCAAATGTAACAAATTCTCTTTTAAGACACAGCCTATTTAAGCAGGCCTAAAGTACATGAATCAACTCTAGCCAGTCCTGTTACCTCTAGGTGTGACCTCTGGTCTCCTCCCCAAGCTGCCATCTTAACTGGAAGTCTCCTGCAACCTTTTCTTCATTGCTAATAGAAGAACGAAAACTTCCGAACATGCTCTCTACCCATGGGGAAATCACTCTATTCTTTCCTTCCTTTGTTTATCCATTCAATTATTCAATTATTATATTCTGATTACCAGCTCAATATTGGAACAGAGGTATCATTTTCTCCTATCTCTTTAGTAACAGAACTTTTCCTCCCTTCTTTTCCTCAAAGGATGCAAATGAACTTGTGGCTTCCTCTCAAGATCTGGCCCCTAAGCTCTCCCCTGCGTGCCTCCCTAGGCCTCTTTCCCCTCCCCATAGGCTAGAATGGCAATGAACAGAGTTACCCAGTAAGTCATTGAAGAAAGCAGGGCAGCCACTAGCCTGGGTCCCTCAATGACTGCTTGGAAGGTATACTTACATTACTTTACCTGCTGCCTCAGGTTAAGTAATGGAGAAATAAATTTCTATTGTGTTTCCACATTGCTATGTGACTTTTCCTGAGGAAGTGCCTAAGAACAGCTTTCTCCTCTGTGCCGTCCATGGAATGGGTGGGGGAAAGGAAGAAAGTGTAAGAAACGATCAATAAAAACCAGCACTTAAAACCAAAGTGCACATCAGGAGACTAATGTCCCTGAGCCCTCCCTGTCTCTTTTCCCCTAAAGGAGACCCCTTCCTTAGAAACCTGGTGTTAGGGCTTTGCTTTCCTTCCTTCTCCTAAGCTCTCTCTCTATGAACTCTAAGTAAAATGGTGTTTTAAAAATATTTTATTTATTAATTTGCAAAGAGAGAGAGCGAATGGACACACCAGGGCCTCTAGCCCCTGCAAAGGAACTCCAGATGCATGTGCCACTTTGTGCATCTGGCTTTTTACATGAGCACTGGGGAATTGAACCCTGGTGTTCAGGCTTTCAAGCAAGCACCTTTAAGCACTGAGCCATCTCTTCAGCTATATAATAAAATCTTTCTAAACTTCAATATGTACGGTCTGTGGATTTCATTCATTAACATTCATAAGACAAAATCCAGAGGCCACTGACTCAGTGGACATTTTGTGTGGGCATGAGCCTCCAGAACTTTAACTCCTGAATTACAGCCAAAAGTTGAAACAAACAAACAGAAACTCCCTTGCTCTCAAAGACACCCTGCATTTTCACCAAAGAATCCTTCAATTACTTATCTACGCGCCTTCATGCTTCATCCCAGACCCTCATCCCTGCAACAAGCAGGAAGAAGCATCCCCTTCCTCTTAGAGATCTTGAAGGGCCAGAGACCATTGTTTCCACTCTCACCTCGGTGGGTCACCTCCATGACTTCTCTCAAGTAGTCTGTGCCCAGACATACTCCTTTCCCCAGAAACTCATAAAAAGTACTACCTCCCTCTCTTCTTCGATTTCCAGGGTCTGTGTTCTGCCCTCTCCCCTCAGGACCCCAGCATGCTACCTTGGCTCGGCACTTCCAACTCTCCTAAAAACTTTAGTTCTAAAACAGCATTTTGTCGCAGTGCCTGTCAGTGCCTGCCTGCTGCTCTTCCACAACTCTTTCTCTTCTCATTAGTTTCTTCAGTTTATTTGCACCATCTGCCTGTGCATGCCAGGATCTCTTGCTGCTGCAAGCAAATGCCAGATACCTGCAGCCCTTTCTGCACCTGGCTGTACGTGGGTGGTGGGGAATCAAATCTGGTCTTTGCAATCAGGCACCTTTAACCACTGAGCCATCTTCCCAGCCTCATCCATCAGTAGTTGGGAAAACTACAGAATAAGCAAAAAGCCAGCTGGGGGAGATAGATCCAAGGGGGAAAGCTCTTGCTGCAAGCAGGAGAGCTTGAGAGGCCCCGAGACTTCCTGGGTTTGATTCCCCGGGATGCATGTAAATAGCCAGGCATAGCCACACATGTGGGAAACCCAGTCCTATGGAGAGCAGAGACCAGAGAGTTTCTGGGCTCACAAAAACTGCAGCTTTGCATTCAGAGAGAGAGAGAGAGAGAGAGAGAGAGAGAGAGAGAGAGAGAGAGAGAGACTGCCTCAAGAGAGAGAAGCAGATGAGTGACAGAGGAAGGGTACCCCATGTTCTCTGGTCTCCACGTGCATGCATCGGCATATCCGTGTGCATACACACAAACCATACTACCCAGGCAAGAAATAACAGTAATACCAAAACCAGCTTGGAAGGAAAGGATCATCGAATGCTCTGAGGAATGGTGGCTTTGTGAAGCTACAATATATTCTTGGGAATCTGGACTGTTTAAGCATGTTCAGGAACATGCTAAAGGCTATATATATATGTCCAGGCAACATCAGATTTGTCTCTAGGCCCTCAGCTTTGGTTGACCTTGAAGCTCCATACAAAAAGAATGTGAAGGGTAAAGCAGAGTTGTCAAATTTCTGGCTGAGTGTTGAAGACACACATACTCAACAGGCATCCAGAACTCCTTTGAAAACACAGAACTTTTTGGTTCCAATGGTCTAATCATTAGCTGATTTACTAAGCTAATAGGACAGGTTTCAGTGATCACCCATGACAAATATGGACTTTACTAAATTAGCTCAGAAAACTCACTAAACAAACAAATAACTCAAACATACAACAAAGCCAGTAACTGCCAAGGATGGGGCTAAAATCTAGTTTCCAGGCTGGCCACATTGTAGTAGGTATAGTGTCCAGTTTTCAACAAAATTATGAGGCATCGGAAGAGAGAAGAAAGTATGTCCTGTGAACAAGGAAAAAAATAGGCTTCATAGAAACTGTCACTGAAGAGATCCAGACATTGGATTCAGTAGACAAGGACTGTGGGATCAGTTCAAAGAGTTAAAGGAAGTGATGTCGGAAGAATTAATGGAAAGCATTAGAGTGACGTCTCATCAAAGAGTAAAGATCAGATTTTGAAAAGGAAATTATAAAATGGAGCTAAATAGAAACTTTAAAGGTAAAAAGGATAATAAATGAAATGAAAACCTCACTGGTGTGGTTCAACAGAAGATAAGAGTTGGCATTAAAAAACAAAGAATCGGGCTGGAGTGATGGCTTAGCAGTTAAGATGCTTCCCTGCAAAGCCCAAGGACCAGAGTTTGATTCTCCAAGACCCACACAGAGACAAATGCACAAAGTGGTGTATGCATCTGGAGTCCTTTTTGCAGTGGCTGAAGGCCCTGACATGCCCATTCTCTCTATCTGTCTCTCTTGTATTTCTCTCTGCTTGCAAATAAATGATAAAAATATACTTTAAAAGGGCTGGAGAGATGGCTCAGCGGTTGGGGCACTTGCCTCCAGTGCCTAGGGCCCTGGGTTCGATTCCCCAGGACCCACATGTGCCAGACCCACAAGGTGGTGGCTCTGGTGCTCTCTCTTTCTCTCTCACTCAATCTCTGTATTTATGCTTGAAAAATGAATAAATAAAATATTTAAAATACACACACACACATATATATATATATATATATACATACTTTAAAAACAAAACAAAGAATCATACTGGTTGTGGTGGTGCATAGCTTTAATCCCAGCACTCGGGAGGCTGAAGTAGGAGGATCGCCATGAGTTCAAGACCAACTTGGGCTATAGAGTGAGTGTCAGGTCAGCCTGGGCTACAGTGAGACTCTGCCCCAACCCAACAAACAAAAACAAAGGATCAATAAGCTCAAAGACAACTCAGTCTGATCAAGAAAAAGAAAACTGAACAGCGCCTCTGAGACCTGAGGGATGCCACCAAGCATGTCACCATAAGATCATCAACATGACAAAGTCCCAGAAAGAGAGGAGAGGAGAAATGTTTGATGAAATAGAAGTCCAAAAAACTCCCCAAATTCAATGATGAAAAACAGAAATATATTCATCCAAGAAAATGAATGAACTCCAAATGGGCAAAGTTCAGAGATCCAAGTGACAAGGACAAAAGAAGAATCTCAAGGGCTGGAGAGATGGTTCAGCGGTTAAGGCACTTGCCTCCAGTGCCTAAGGCTCCGGGTTCAATTCCCCAGGACCCACATAAGTCAGACCCACAAGGTGGTGGCCCTGGTGCGCTCTCTCTCTCTCTCTCTCTCTCTCTCTCTCTCTCTCTCTCTCTCTCTCTCTCTCTGTGTGTGTGTTTCTTTGCTTGAAAATGAATAAATAAAATATAAAAAAAGAAGAATCTCAAAAGCCACAAGAGAGAAGAAATATAGAAGGGACCCTCAATAAGGGGAACAGCCAAGAAGGCAGTAGGATGGTAATTCCAAGTGAGAAAGAAAAGTAAATACTCTTCAACTAAAATTCGAATCTGACAACCTGACAAAATGACCCTGTGGACACAGAATGTTCTCTGGCCTTTGAGTAGCAGGTAACTTAGTTCTACTGAGATCTATGGAATCTTAGTACAGCTTCATTTTTAAGTACTAAAGGGATAAATAAAAACATGAGTGGAAAAATGTTATATTTGCATCTTACCCCAAAAGGTTATGCTGTAGCTTGAATAATAAATCTTGCATGTTTAGAGGAGGCTTCCCAGAACCCTAGCAGAGAATTTCGTTAGGTCTGTTCTCCTTTTCCATGCTGGGGATACAGCCCATGGCTTCACTCATGCTAGGCAAGAGCTCTACCACTACCCCTCCCCCGCCCCACATCCAGCCGGACAGAGAAGTTTGGAATGGAAAAGGACTGTCCTTGATAGGAATACAGCTACAGGCAGACACAGTTCAATTCAATAAAATTGTTTCAAAATAGGGTGCCTTTTTTTTTCATCATCTCATCAAGAAACATAATTTATCTCTTTCTCTCCAGTCTGGGCAGGGCTTTGAGTACTGGATGCAGGGGCAAGGGTGTGATGTGCCTGCCTTCTATGGTGGTTAGGTCATAAGGGGCCACGTGGCTTCCACGTGCTCACTGGAATGTTGTCACCACACCAGCCCAGCCTCTCTGAGGATGGCTGGAGTGGCAATGGGGAGCTGTCTGTGTGCTGGGCCTTCCTGTCCCCTCACCCAGACACCAGCCGGGAATCCTCCTTCAGCTCGCTGGCCACCCCATGCCACAGCACAGCCTTTGTCACTGCTGCATGGGGCAGGCGAGTCAGCTGGGCAGGACCTCCCTGGGGCCCTGAGGCACCAAATGGTGAGCTAGAATGCCGAGGTCATCTTGGATCATAAAACTTGGAGGTGGCTTGTTAGTCAGCAGAGGATAACCAGACAGCAGGAAAGGTTTCCTCAAAGCTAGAGATTACAGAAAATAGAAGTTATCGACATGCTAGCTCATGTTTGGCCAACACTACAGAGGAGGATTGTCAGGAGTTTGAGGCAAGCCTGGGCTACAGTATAAGATCCCATTTCAAAACAAACAAACAACAAAAAGTTGAACAGAACAAGTGATCTAGTCTCTGTGGCGTAAACATTTGTTTCGTTGGTTTGCATTTTTGTGTGTGTGGTGTTGGGAATATAATCTGGGCCCTGGGGCTGGCATGTGCTCTACCACTGAACTATAGCCCCAGCCCATCACCATGCCAGAGGTACTTTAAGGCGAGTATATGGTTATTAATGAATGCGAAGGGGCCGAGTGTGCAGCTCAGGGGTAAGTACTTCGGTGTGCTCACGTTCCATGCCCAGACCCAGAAAGAAAAGCAAAAAGCTAAGCTTGGAGTCCAGACGGTGAGATCCAGACATTTAGTAGCTTAACTCCTGGAGTGAATCAAATCACCCATGCACACCACAGACTTAGAAAGAAAGGTCTAGAAAGACACTGAACATCTGCAAACTGGAAAGGTCTCTACAGGCATTCATATTGCATGAAGGATTCCTACCTTGGACAGGCAGTTGAATTAGATGATTTCATGCTGAGATTGTTTTTAAAAAGAGGGTCTGTCATATGTCCTGTAACAAGGCATAAACATTAGATGCTCCTGACCTCATGAGCATTTCACTCCCAAGACTGCTCGGAGACATAGCCTGTTCTCGATGCTTCCCCCGCTGCTGAGAAGAGTCTGCCAGGCAAACTGGCTCACGATGTCGTTAAATCACAGAAGCACAGATTTTTAGAGGCTCTGGGTCTGGATGCAGATCGCCGAGAGGAAGCTGAGGGACTCAGGTCGGTGCCAAGCTCTGGAAGGCATGATCTTATAATCTACAACTTTCCAGGTCTAGAAAGACCACATTTCTGACAGTTTGCAAGGGCTGGTTGAGATGCTCCGATAAAGATAACGGAAAGATGGATGGTGTGGAGAGGAAGAGACCGCGCTGAAGGAGTGTGGAGGTCTCTAGCCCAGGAGGAGGGCGTCCCGCTCCAGGTCCTGCTTGGCTTTGCGGGAAGGAGGCTGGAAGGTAAAGTGATGCCGCCACCTGCCGGACAAGGTGGCGGCCTCCACCTGCAGGTCCTGTCCGAACCCAGCGCTGACAGCTCAGCCTGCAGGTCTCCAGCGCCCCAAAACCTGCGCCTGTCATCTGCATCCCAGCCACCTCTCCCCAGAGACCCTCGGACCCAAGGAGAGACGGCTGCCCCCCAAGGCTCTCTCCCCTGGGCTCCCTGCCTGCTCCCGCACACCCCACCTTTGTCCCCAGCCTTCTCCTTCTCCACAGATGCTGGGGCCTTGAAGCACATCCCAGAGGCTGGTAATGACCGGGGCTGGAGCAGACGCCTTGGAAACAGCTCTCTCCTCCAGAGGTCATTAGGACGCTATGAAGGGTGTCTAATTACTTCCCAGTGCCAATAAAGGTGTCAGTGAGCTGGGCGAGTTTTCCCATTTTTAAATGAAGATAATTAGAAGGCCAATTATTTTTTATGAACATAAAGGAGTGAAACCTTAACCGCTCTCCTGGTATCCCTACAGCTGTGTTTCGCCCCCACTTAGGACAGAAGTTGCATTGTAGCACTTCGTTAAGCATTTACAAGGATTCGGGCTTTTAAGCTCTGAGCCAGGGCGACTTCTGATTTGAAAGGAAGCAAGGGGCGGGGGTGTGTGGGCCATAGATCAGTGGGTAGAACTTTCGGGGTGAGGGGCTACTTTGGCTGGGACTTCTTCTGGAGAGGTCATACCGCACCTGCCTTTAAGAAGCTGAGCACATGGACTCTTCTGGAGGCTTGCTCAGGTGCATACTGCTTGGAGGGTGTGACAGAGATGTCTCACTTAGTGCTGACACTCCAGTGTCACTTCTCAGCACATTGAGTCTTCCCGGTGGTCACCACCATCTGGCGAGAGAAGCTTCTCTGATCAAAAGTGAAAGCAGTGCTCGCTTGGGCAGCACATATACGATACAGAGAAGATTAGCATGGCCCCTATGCAAGGATGACGACGCACAAATTCATGAAGAGGTCCATATTTTTATTAACCCAGGATAGGTCAACGAGACAGACACCAAAGAGATCCAACACAACCCAAAGCAGAAGCCCAGAGACTCAAGATCTCAACAATAAAGCAGACTTAAAACTCACCCACCATGACTCAGGGAACTGAGCGGAAGAGGGGGTGGAAAGATTGTAAGAACCATGGTGGGGGAGAATATCCAGAGACATGGCCCCCCTCAGTAACAACATACAAAGCGGGGAACCTGTGCTATTCAAAACCCCCTACCCCATGACTGATCCAGTATGCCCACTGAGGAGGGCCCCCAGTGGGTTGGGGTCAGGAAGGAGGGAAATGGGGGTACCATCGTAAGATTTGCCCATACAATGTATCTAATTAAGGATAATAAATATATCAAAAATTAAAAAGTGAAAACAGCACTAATAGATGGGCATAAACACAAATATTTAGGGAATAATTTGGTGTGCATAATATCTCCAGTAATAACTTTCCCCCTAGGACTTAAGACCTTCCCAGATTTTGACTTTTGACTAGCTTTTCAGTACCAGATATAAATTTTTCTCTTGGAGTGAACTGCAAATCAAATCAGAGAGCAGTTGGTTCCCACTATAACAGACACGTCACGATTGCACTAGTGGGTACATCTTGCCTGCATGGACTGTATAGCTTACAAGGTCCACTGCTGATTAAGACCATTGATGACCCCCCCCAGGATGCATAGCACTTTCCAGCACCATGACGGCCCTAGTCATCAGGGAAGAGGTTCCCAGATCAGTTCGAGATTGATTTCTCTGTTCTGCAACAAAAGCATGGGTTGTCTTCAGCAATAAGGTCTTACCATCTCATTCTGGTGAGCAGCAAAGAGCCTTGGAAACAGCGTGTATTTGGGGGGCTTCACGGGTCTCACCGGCCAATAATTCACTGGCATTATAACAATCTATGGCTTCTGGGCACAGTGATGATTTATATTTCTTTTTTAAAATTATTTATTTGCAAAGAGAAGGAGAGAGAGAGAGAGAGAGGGAAAGAGAGAATGGGCTTCTAGCCAGGGCTTCTAGCCACTGCAAATGAACTCTGGATACATGCACCACTTTGTGCATCTGGTTTTACATGGGTACCGGGGAATTGAACCCAGGTTGTTGGGCTCTACAGGCAAACACCTGAATCGCTGAGCTGTCTTCCCAGCCCAAAATTTATATTTCTAATAGTTTCCCAGATGGTGCTGATTGTCTGGTTCCAGAAGCTCACTAGGATCTATGCTCTAAAACTCAGAACTCACAGCTGTCCTCTCCACATACCCCACTAAGAGATTCATGAAGAGAATTCAGGGGTCCTGGCTTTCCTTGGGGATTAGAAAGAAAACTTACATTTTTATCCTCATCAGCTCCTAACTGAAATTTAGTTTTTTTCTTACGTTATGAATGTTAGCAACAGACCTTAGGAGCATTAATGGTGATAACAGGTATTTTTAAATCCCACAACAGTGTGACAAGTATCTGCAAATATTATTTCTGCCCATCACTATTTCGAAACCCTGATGGTGATTAATCCTCCCGGTAGATTTCATTCTTTAATCCATTCATGGAGAAGCATGCATTACTATATCACTACTTTAAAAAATATTATGATCACTGTATTTCAAAATGATCGGTTTCCTTTGAGGTCCTGTGTCTTTTCTTTTATGCATTTATAAACGTTATTCAGGCTGCCCAGGGAGGAGGGGGAGGGAGACTGGGCTTGTGAAATAAGAAAGCCAAGGAAAACCCTTGCTTTAAATGTGTGGAGCTAATCTTCAAGGGGTAGGGTACCAGGAGTGGCGAGGGTGGGGGCAGAGAGAACCCTTCACACCCCCTTCTTCTGCTCTCTCTTCCCATTGTGTTCAGTAGCCAAGACCCAAAGGCATCCCATCACCACCTCAGGTAAGAGGAGTCCCACAGTGTCTATAGAAGGAGGTTGGAAGTTGGTTTCCACCATTCTTACCTCACGAGGTCAGAGGAGCCCTGGGAGGGCTGGGAACAGCTGAAGGCCAGCCAGCACCTGGAACACTACACATAGTCCTGGAGGAGAGAGGCTGAAGATCTTTGTGTTGACAACCCCTGGGAATCAGGGTTAGAGCAGAGCTGGGGGCTGCTGACATACACCCTCACCAGGATCCTGCCTGTGGTGGTTTGAATTAGGTGTCCCCATAAACTCAGAATGCTAGGTCCCCAGCTGGTAGCAACTTGGGAATCGGAGTCTCCAGATAAGGTGTGCTGTTGGAGGCAGGCTTATGAGTGTTGTAGCGAGCTTCCCCCTGCCAGCGTCCGGCACGCTCTCCTGCTGCTGTGGTCCACCTGATGTTGTCAGGAGGTGATGTCCACCCTCTGCTCATGCCATCATTTTCCCTGCCATCATGGCGCTTCCCCTCCAGTCTGGAAGCCTTTCCTCCCACACCTGCTTTTGGTCAGCTTCTTTCTTCCAACCACCAGAGAAGCTAACTCTAACACTGCCCAAGGCCCGGTGGCTCCTCTGAGAGCTGGGATTTCCCTTCAGCCTCCTCTCACCTGAGAGACCCTGGCAGCACCCCCTTCTCCCACCATCACTTCCCAATGTGGAGTAATAAGGAAGCTACTGCTGCTCTATGACCGGTAGTGGCTTGTACCCCAAATTTTGTTAGAGGTACTAGAACCTTAGCATCTTTCTGCCTCAAGTTCATTGTCTGTGAAGTAGGACTGGCAGTTTAAATGTGATAGCACATGAACAAAGCTGTCAGTCTGCTTAGGCTACTGGGAATAAACCACAGCCTGGAAAGCTCATCAGCAACAGTTTTCACTGGAGGCTGAGAAGTTCAAGATCAAGGTGTGCAGATTCAGTGTCAGGTGACAGCTTTGTTCTGGGATCACTGTGTCCTTACGTGGCAGGAGGGGCAAGGGAGCTCTCTGGGATCTTTGATAAGGACACAATGATCCTGTGTGGGGGTCCTGCCTGCTTGCCCTGTCACCTCACAAAGGTGATTGATTAGGTCCCCAATTTAGGGAGGACACAGACGCTGAGACGACAGCAAAGGGTAGCACAGAGCCTGGCTGGACAACAGCTGGCATCAGCAGCAGCTGATTCCCCTCCCCCACCACATACCTGTTTTCAGCACCTGGTCCACGAGAAGAGGAAATCCAAGTGTCTCTAGGCAAACCAGGTCTCTGTGGCTATAACTGAGATCCTGGCGTCACATCTAAGCACGAGGACCCGTCCCCAACCCAAATGGGTTTCTAGATGAAAGGGTTTCAAAAGCCAGGTGTCCTACCCTGGAAAGAGGAATGCCTACCAGGAGCTGAGTACTGGCTTCCAAAATTCAAAGTGATGCTGCCCTTGTAGCAATGGCATCTGAGTGATCCTCAGACACTGCAAGAGGGGGTAATGGGTCATGGAGGGGGGCTATGACAAGTGACATTGAGTCAGTGAGGAGAGGTCACAGGGCCGGAGGTGGCTTTGGGTGGTCGGGAGGTAGGCCAAGGATGGGCGAGGTCAAGAAGACAGCGGACTGGAGGAGGAAATGGAGCGACAGCCTGATACCTCCGCAGTCCCAGGCTTCCTCCCTTTCTATTCATGGCTCCTTGTACCAGGTGATGCCCACAGCTTCCTCAGGAGCTCACTGTATGAAAGCTAGGGTTTTATGGTGTTGATTCATTATTAGTTTAGTTTATCATATAAGTCCCCCACCCTCCCACTCCCCCCAGTTCCTTCCATCCCCTGTAACAGTCTCTCAACAACCACTTTTTAAAAGTGAGCATTGGCCGGCTGTGCATGTGGCCAAACCATGGATTGGAATTCAGGTGACTCACTGAGCAGAGCCCGTATTGTGTCCCCAGAAGCCGTCACCTCACACACCAGCTCTCCCTGCCCAGGAGAGGGCCCGGAGCACCAGGAGGCAGGCTCCGCCCACTGGTTCCACAGGTACCACAAGTGCCCATTGCTGTGCCAGACTGCACTGAACTTGGGAGTCCATCCAAAGCAACATAAGATCTGGGTTTCTGAAACTCTGTTCTAGGAATTGTCCAGCTGATGGAGACTTAGTGTGTTAAGGAAGAAGGGAAAGCTCTTCGAGCCCCATGTAAACTTCAGACAATGCTGACACAGACACATGTACCCCCACACTCACGGCACCATTGTACTCGGTGACCTAAAGAAAGAAATTAAGGATTATAATATGAATGTGTGTCCCCAAAAGTTTGTGCACCCAAACTTAATCAACCTGATGATGCCAAGAGGAGAGGCATTCAGGTGACAGGCTCATGAGGCCAGAGCCCTTCGATGGTACGAGCCTCGGGACAGTAGCTTGACTCTTAGGAAGGAATGGAGTCTGAATGTATTTTATAATGTGGGTGAACTTTGAGGACACAATGCTAAGTTCAGTAAACCAAATGCCAAAAGGATAAGTCCTTTGTTATGGCACACCTGAGTATGAAGGACTAAAGGACCTCAACTTCAGAGAGACAGAAAGGGGCTTGGAGGAAGAGGTCATGAGACATCAGTGTTTAATGCTTACAGAGGGTTAGTTTAGAAATGAACCCGTTCTAAAGATGGGGTGTATGTACTTAGCACCATTCAAGTGTATACCCAAAATGATTAGTAATATGCATATACATTTCATGGCAAAGAACAATTGCACCTAAACTTGGGGATTCAAGAAGTCAGTAAGGGAAGTTGTGAACTCAGTTTCCAGACACGCAGCCCACTAGCAGTTTGCTATATGAGCACCTGTGCACTGGTCTCCAGTACCTGGACAGGACTGGCTGGAATCAGACCTCCAGTTCAGGTGGAAAGAGGGCTTAAGGGAAGGAGCTCCAGGATAGGCACTTACTCGATGAGAGGTTTTAGAGAAAGCATCCAGCAGCCCACCTTAGGACTGAGTGGGGGCCCTGGGCTCTGGAAGCCAGGCTAAGTGACAGTTGGGTGGAGCTTGAAGTTGACAGGTGCCTGAGGGCAAGGTAGGGGCTCTAGAAAGAGGAAGAGAGGAAACTCTCTGGGGCACAGTCCCCCAAAGGGCCCTCTCATTAGAAAGGGGTCTTCAGTGCTCCAGGGGAATCCCACAGATGATAGCAGCTCCAGGACTCCAGTGAGGAAGGACTTAGAGCAGCACTCTCTTGGTACTTAAGACAGTGAGGTATTTGGTGTCCTTGATGCTTCAGAAAACAGCAGGAGGCTTTGCTCCACAACCTGAGAGAAAGCAGCAGGAAGGCTACTTCTGACTCAGTGTTGGAAAGAATTTCCTAGCACTAGAGGTGGGGTGGTCGGACAACCTTGGGAGGTGGGTGGTGTGTTCTCCATTCCGAAAGTGCTCCAAGATAGGCTGTCCCCGGTGTGCTCCAATTCTTGGTTAGAACCAGGGTCTGAGATAACCAGCAGAGGAGGAATTATCTAAAAGAGAAGCTTTTCAGAATATGTCACTAGCCTTTGAAATGCCTGTCTAGCCTAGAGCACTAGATAACACCATCCTGGAGTCCCCTTTTATTCTGGTACCTGGCATGAGGGGCAGGGCAGCAGAGCAGGTGCCTCTTGGCAAAAGTGCTAGGTAGGGGTAATCAGTCTGGCTCCCTGTACCTCTGCCCTAAGTGCTAGGGTAAGTAGGGGCAAAGAGAAAGAGGACACATCAGCCTGGCCCACTTGAAACATGAGCAGACGGCCCTGGGCCAGATGGCATGGATCCTGGGCCTCAGGATAGGGCAGGTACAGGAGTTCCACTCATGATACAGGCAGCAGGATGGGCCCTGAGCAGATTTTCCCTCAGAGTAGAGAGATGGGGCGCCAGAGAGGTCACATTTCTGAGAGGCTCTGAAGGCATGACTGGCACTCCACAATGGGGCTTAAGGCAAGCCTGGCAAGTTAGGCCAGGGCATCTGTCTAGGCAGAGAGACTTTGCCAGCTTTTGTCACCTGACTCCTCTGCCTGCCTCCCCTGGTACCCATTTGGTCTCCAGATCCATGGCTGCAGCAAGGAGGGCCTGTGTGGACTTGAGGGTCCTAGGTCCATCCTCATCAAACTGTCTCCTGTTAATGTTAATACAGACTCCTTCCTTCATGATCTCCTGCTGCTGAGCATTATCTCAGAACGGATAAAAACAGGGTTTTTCAAATGAGAAACAAAATAAGAGCCAGGAAGGGAAGTCACCATCCTTGCTAGAATCTGCACCTTGCAAGGTCAAGTGTGAGTTGCTAGAAGAAGCCTGTGTGTTCCTCACATACATCATTTACTAAGTATGTGCTCCCTAAGGAGGATATATGGATGGGAGAGAGTCAGGTCTTAGCCCTGCAAGATAGCCAGCAGATTACCTAGGGATTATTTTTGTAGGTTTCGTTTTCCCTTTTTAAGAGAGAGTTCATGGATTCCTGTCTGGTCTCAAACTATGCAGCTGAGGATGACCTTGATCTGACTCTCCTGCCTCTACCTCCCAAGTGCCAGGATTAAAGGTATGTGTCATCTCACCTGGCATCTTATGCTTGGTGATTCACTCAGTTATCTGGGTCCAGCGCTCCTGGGCATGGCAGATAATCACCCAGCGGGGAGTCAGCAACTCCCTGGGCTCGCTGGAGCCTTCACACTGCCCCATTTCAGCTGCTCCTTACATCTCTGCCAGGCTGGGTCACCCTGAGCTGGGTGTTTAGAAAACCCAGTAGGCCTGTGTCTCCTGGTGACAGGCAGAGACAAGTGGGGAGCTAAAAGGAGCCATCATTCCTGAGCCATGCAGGCCTGACTGTCTGCAGTTTTCATGGAGGTCTTGACTGGGGCGGGGGGGGGGGGTTTAATCCTGCAGGAGTCAAGGACAGAGTTCAAGCAGGGCTCCAGAAGTCATTGTAAAGCACGTGCCATGGGAGGCCAACACCAGCAGGATGGCCTCCCTGTGTGGGAGTGGCTGAACACTGAAGCCATGTCGGAGGTCTCCTGCTCCTAAGTATGCCAATGGGAGAGACAGAATTGCCTTCCTCTGATGGAGGACCAGGAAGGGTTACTCTCCATCACACTGTGATTGATTTTGGTTCTTGCGAATGATGGTCTGACTAACAAGGAGTTGCCTTCTCCTCCTTACCCCTTCCCTTCAGTGCTCACACACCACTATTCCAAAGGTAAGTCAAAAATCCACCGTTTGCTGAGTCCTCCCTAGGCGCCAAGCTCTGTCATATTCTGCACAGGCTGCTTTGCACATCCCTGTGCTCTCCTAGTGGCTTGAGACTGAAATGTTCCCCACAGGCTCATGCGTTGGGACATTTGATCCCTAGCTGGTTAAGCTGTTTTGGTAAGGTGTGTGACATTTGGGGCTGTGGATGGCTGGGATGAGCCTTGAAGGTGACACTTCTGGTTCCAGCTGGATTTCTCTGCTTCCTGCTCTGCCACGATGTGAACAAGACCCGCAGTGGGCTTCCTGGGCCATGGGTTGAGCCAGCCCAGCCTCCACAGCCTGCTGTGACTGGACGGATGTCCCCTCATCTGCGAAGTAGAATAAATCCTTCCTCACTTGTCTCTGCTGTGCATTCTGACACAGCAGTGAGAAAGGGCAGTTATACAGCGTCTGGCTTTAAACACTTCTCTGGCACCCAGGACAGCCCTGTCTTGCTGGTCCTTCTGTGTTCTGGGTTACTCCTCAGCTTCTTGCCCTGTCTCTCTGCCTACTCTCCCCTTGACTAGAAATTGCAGTGCTCCACTCTGTTCCCTTGCTTTCTGTCATCTACCAACTCCCCGGTGAAGTCATCGTACCCTGTGACTTGAAATATTACTTAAAGGACTGGGCAGATGGCTCAGCTGTTACAGTCTGCCAGCCCAGGTTTGATTCTCCTGTATCTACATAAATCCAGGCATACAAAGTAGAGTTTGCATCTGGAGTTTGCAGTGGAAAGAAACCCTGTTGCGCCCATTCTCATTCTCTCTCATATGTGTGTTCTCTCTCTCTCTCTCAAATAAATAAATAAATAAAGTATGTTTTAAAAAGAAATACTATCTATAGGTAACAAGCCGAGAGCTCCAGCCCTGGCTGATGTTCCTGTCCAAAAAAATCATTTGTTCTGCACTTCCAGACCAGATTCAAGCAGCTGTGGTCCAGCCATTTCTCAGCACTCTTGCAGGCACACTGTCCCTGCCCTAGAGTTGATCTCTCCTCTATCTGGCCTCCAGAAAGTCCCATCCTGCACTCTGCCTGCTTTTTTTTTGGCCCCACTCTGGCCCTTGACATTGAGGCTACAAGAAACAATTGGGGCTGGAGAGATGGCTCAGCGGTTAAGGCACTTGCCTCTAGTGCCTAAGGCCCTGGGCTCAATTCCCCAGGACCCACATAAGCCAGACCCACAAGGTGGTGGCCCTGGTGTGCTCTCTCGCTCTCTCTCTCTCTCTCTCTCTCTCTCTCTCTCTCTCTCTCCTCAATATCTCTCTGCTTGAAAATGAATAAATAAAATATTTGAAAAAAGAAACGATCGGGTGACAAGGAACCTGGGCCTTGGAGATGTACAAATTTAGGTTCCATGTGTGCCCTGGAGGTTCCTAGCAGGGTCATTTGGCATGTCGGTTTTCTTATGAGTCAAATGAGTTTAATAGTGTTTCTACCTCAGGCTCGGTTGGAAATAATTCGTGCGTGGTACCTTGGACAGCGCTGGGCTCCGTGGAGGAACTGCTTAGACGCGGGGTTCAATGCCCTCTAACACGAGTTGATGGATGCCAGCTGCAGCCAGTGCACTTTTATCTTTCACCAAGGCTTCTTAGAGCCCCGCCTGGTTCTTCACTGAGACCATGTGCATGGGGTGCCCAAGGCCGGGGCTCACTGTACCCTGTCTGGGCTTGATCCTTCCCCCCTGCCTTACTAGCCCACCTTCTATGGTCGGGGAGGAGGGGCGATGAGACACTGGGTCTTCCCTTGCTCCCAAGTCCTTCAGGGCAGAGAGGTCAGAACACTGATCCTAAGGATGTGGTGGGTCTTCATTTTTGCTTCACTCAGCCAGACCCACATCTCAGCCTCCCCACCTGCCTCATCCAGGCACACACGACTGCAAGGAACATTCTTCTCTGGGATTGTCAACAATGGCTTTGACCTCCTACTTGTTGGATGCCAGGTTCCTTTTCTGAAATGGTTATTTGTAGTACCACTGAGCCTTTGGTATTCCCTGTCCTGACCACAAAGGATGGGTGAGGAAAGGAGTTAACCTCTGAAGACTCTGGAAGGTGTTCCTCCTCCCACTGTTTAGGAATGTGGATTGACTCATCTGCAAGTTGAGGGAAGGACAAAATCAGTGGATGGTCTGGCTTTTGCAGCCTGCAGGCTCCTTCATTAGACACAGGCTTCTCCACCCGGCCGCTATTTCTTTATAAGTCACACCAGGCCAAGACCCCACCATGGAAGAAATCCCTTCTTCAGAGGGCAAGGTGCCACCAGCCTGGCAGTCTGCATGAGAATCAGCCCTAGGAATGTCTTTAATTCTGCGTGCCAGAAACAACTGGAGTCGGGCTGGAGATACAGATGGCTTAGCGGTTAAGGCACTTGCCTCCAGTGCCTAAGGCTCCAGGTTCAATTCCCCAGGACCCACATGAGCCAGACCCACAAGGTGGTAGCCCTGGTGCATTCTCTCTCTCTCTCTCTCTCTCTCTCTCTCTCTCTCTCTCTCTCTCTCTCTCTCTCTCTCTCTGTATCTCTCTGATTGAAAATGAATAAATAAAATAAAAAAGATATTTAAAATTTTTTTTAAAAAAGAAACAACTGGAGTCTAACACCTCAACCCCACTGTGTGACAGTGGTCCACAGTGCCCTGTCCAGCAGGGGGCCTGGGGTCACCTTGTCACGTCCTTTCCCTTTGGGTGAAACAAATGAAACTAAGTGGCTTCAAAAGGAGGGGAAAAAAGCTTCCAGATAAATAAAAACTGAACAGAACGGCCCCCTTATGCGCTAAGGATAAAAGGAAAGTGAGCATCTTGAGTCCTGTGATTCAGGCCCTTTGGGGTTGCATGTGGTGGACACCCTCCATGGGCTTTCTTGGGGGTCCCCATATCTCTGAGATGACTGGTCTCAGAACCCAAAACAGCCATCCTGCTTTCTTCACCACAGAGAACTCTCAAATCCTTGGAGACAATGGCAGACACTGGCAGAATCCTATGGGTCCTTTCCAGCCAATAAGCTCCTTGCTCTTTCAGAGGAAATAGAAGTATAATACAAATATTTTATTTGTTTCCCATATTTATGGAGAGGTTTTGCTCCTGGAGTTGGTGGTGTTGGCGATTGAACTGAGGGCCTCGCACAAGCTACACAAACACTCTACCACTGGCTTATTAACTTTTTAAAAAACAACTTTACTTTCTTTTTTAAAAAACTTATTTACACAGACAGCCCACGAAGGAGGATATACAACTGATCAGGGATGGGGAGGGGGGGAATTGGGGAAGTCGGGATAACAATGCATGGTTTGCCCACTAAATAATGTAACTCATTATGGACAATAAATATTAAATTTTAAAAAAACTTATTTATTGTTAATAATTACAAGCACTGTATGAACAAGTCTTGTGATGGTACCCCCATTTCCCTCCTCCCTGCCCCCAACCCGATGAGGGTCCTCCTCAGTGGAATCGCTGGAAAAGACCATGGCATGTGGGATTATGAACTGCACAAGCAGGAGCCAGGGTGTGTGTGTGTGTGTGTGTGTGTGTGTGTGTGTGTGTGTGTGTGTGTGTTGTTGTTGTTGAGGTGGCAATGTCTCTGGATATTCTCCCCCACCAGGCTCTTACAATCTTTCTACACCCTCTTCCACAAAGTTTTAAGTCTGCCTTACTGTTGAGATGTCATGGTTTGATCCATGTGTCCCCCACAAACAAATGAATGTGTTCTGGGTAATTGATCTTCAGCTGATGGCAGTTTGGATTTTACAACCTCAAGGGAGCTGTGTTGTCGGGGGCGGGCTTTTGGGGTTATAAACCAGCTTCCCCTTGCCAGTGTTTGGCACACTTTCCTGCCACTGTTTCCAGTGCTGTGGCAGAGGTGATGTCCAGCCCTCTGCTCATGCCATCGTTTTCCCTGCCAGGATGGAGTCTCCCCTCGAGTCCGTAAGCCAAATAAACCCATTCCTCCACAAGCTGCTTTTGTTTGGGTTCTTTCTGCGCAGCAACTAGAAAGCTGACCGCAACATGAGATCTTAAGAGTCTCTGGATTTCTGCTTTGGACTATTTGGGGTATCCTCAGTGTCTGTTTCCATTACCCTTTCACAGGTTATCTGACTTGCTGAGGACGTAGGTCTCTTGCTCATCTCGCCATTCCTCAAAGGTTTTGTTTGGACTCCAGATGATGAGTTAGAAGTGGTTCATCTCGTGCACAGGACCACAATAAGGTCAATCAGCATGTCCTTGAACTCACTGTGTACTTCACTTCAGGCAGGCCTTGAACTCCCGATTCCTCTCCCTCAGCTTCCCTGGATCACAGGCCTGGCTTCTGCAAATTCCTTCGTATACCTGTTTATTTTGGACCTTCCTTCAGAAGGAACAATCTTACTGCAAGAGGTGGGGATGGCATCCCACAGCACCAAAGGGGAAGATCACATTGGACCCTACTTTTCTCTGGCAAAGGCTCATGTTAACATGGGGTGGGGGCCTCAATTGCAGATTCTTTGAGGTGCTGCCATCTCCTGGTTTACAGGAAAACCCACTACCTACTCAGATGACCACCCACAGGTGAGAATGCTGCAGACCAAGTGAGAAGAGAGGTGGAGGAGAAACGGAGGAAGGGCCAAGCCAGTGGGTATCGCTGCCCGGGAGGCAGCCTGGGAGGAAGTATTCCATTTCCTAAGCTGTGCTTGTCAGTTTGAACAGATGGAAATATAGTTCAATGTTTCAACATCATTTGCCTTTCTCATGCTAAAATATTGATAAGTGCTGCCCGGGCTGATGCCCCCGCGGTTCCAAGCAGTAAGTAGAGCATGATGTGTACTGAAGTGAGACACGGCAAAGCCTTTAACGAGTGTTTAAAATTCCTGGAATAATGCACCACGCTGGCTCACTGGGCTCCAGAAAACCTCCCCCCTGGGCCACGTCCTAATGGGCAAGCAGAGGGTAAGGGGGGCCCTGACCCCTGCTGATGGGGGGCTGGGCAGCTCTGGAGGCCAGCAGTGCCCACCTGGACACCTGACTCTCTCTGTTCAGTCCCACCAAACACCAGGCTCTCACTGTCTGCACGGGTTGCTTGGACCAGAGTGTACAGGTAGACTTGAAGCCCTCTCCCAAGTTTAGGAATGCTGACTAACCCTTCTACCACAACTTTGCCCTTGACTGTTGACCTTCCACTCTGACGTCTCCAGGACTCTTTGTCCTATCTTTTGCCATGGGTGCTGGCCTTTCCACTCTGCCTCAGTGTCCAGGATGACTGCCTAAAGGTGAGACTCCTGAGTTCTGCAGGTGGTCAGCAACAAAGTGGCGATGCCCACAGCTCCTCCCACCCACCACTACCTCTGGCCATGGAAACTACATGGTACCATCTCTCAGAGGAAGGTGGGTGGAATAATTATACCAATTTACAGAGGAGAAAGGGACATAATATATGTTCAAGGTGCAAAATTCTATGACCCAGCTTAGAAAGCCTGAGTTTTCCTCTATACAATATCTAACCTTGAAGAACTGTGAATCCAGAGGCAGCCCATGCATACAAATCATGGGAAGATCTTGTTAAAATATGGGTCAGGGTAGGATCCAAGCCCATGTTATATGTGCATGGGTATATACAGTTTTCAAATGGTTGGTTTTTAAATTATTATGTTTTACTTTTTATTTATTTGCAAGCAGAGAGAGGTAAAGAGAGACAGACAGAGATTGGGCCAGGGTCTCTAGTCACTGCAAATGAACTCGAGATACACGTGCTACTTTGTGCATCTGGCTTTATGTGGGTACTGGGGAGTCAAACCTGGGTCATTAGGCTTTGCAGTCAAGCGCCTTGACTGCTGAGCCATTTCTGCAGCCCATGATTGGCTTTTAAATTCAATAAAGAAGCAGGGATTGGCTGGGGCGATGATTAGATGCTCAGAACCCATGTAAAATGCCATGCATGGTGGTGTCCACCTCTAATACCAGCTTTGGGAGGCAGAGGCAGAGGCTAGATTAGCTCACTGGCTAGCTAATCTAGCTCAACTGGTGAGCTCTACATTCATCAAGAGACTATCTCAGAGAATAAGGTGGAGAGCAACCCAAAAGATCCTTGGCACTGATCTCTGGCCTCTACAAGCATGCACACATGCACACACACACACACACACACACACATGTGCCACGCACATATGAACACACATACACACATGCATACACATACAACAAATAAATAAATAGGGTTACTCTATCAATTTATCGAAACAGAAAGGAGTGTATCTAGCACCAGAGAACTTCAGAACTGGTGTCCACATGAGCCCTGAGGCAGAATGTCTTTCCAGGCACTTCTCTGCACCACCATCTCCAAGATCATGCTCCTTCCCCCGACACATCTCCCCACACAGCCTTCAGAACTGAGCTAAGGATGCTCATCTGTTACAGTCTGCATCTTAAGTGTTGCCCATAGGTAAAGGCTTGGTCTCCAGGGAGGCACTCCTGAAAGATGGTAGAACCCAAAGGAGAAGGTGTTTTTAAGTCACTGGAAATGTTCTCTGGGAGGGAATTGTGAGACCCCACCTCTGCCTTCCTGTCATAGTCAGTCACACGCTGCTGGGATGACTCTCTAAACCAGGCACAATTTGAGGAGGAAAATATTTATTAAAGTAACAGATCCAGGGGAAGCTCAATCATGAAAGGTTGGCCCCCTTTCACAGATCCAAACTGAGAGAGACCCAGCAGCAGTAACTCTAGCAAGCACAGTCTAACTAGCCAACAACAGCAGGACTGCCAGACTCGAACTAGGACTGCTCTTTGCATATCTATGGCTGGAATTTTACATCCAGGCTAGAGCCTAGAATCCGGGCTAGGTGACACCTCCTCCAGCCAGGCAGCTGGAGAAAAACATGTACACGTTTGAATCTATTGGGGGACATCCATTTAAACTACCACACTTCCTCTCTTTCAATTCCTGGCCATGAGGTGAGTGTCTTTGATTCATCACAGCCCTGCCAGGATGGACTGCCTCACCACAGACAGTCCTATAATGTTCTGAAACCTTTAACACTGTGAACCAAAATCAACACAAAACCACCATGTTCTCTTTGTAAAATGTGTGTCTGAGGTATTTCCTCTAGTGATGGAAGGCTGACAACCCAGGGCCTTTATGCACCTGCCTTGGTACGTATTCAAGCTCCCAGGATGCAAGGCCAGCTCTAGACCACCCCACTCTGTGCAGGCAACCCCCAGCTTCTCTGCTCTCAGTGACTCTCTATGGCCCTGGATTCTGTGGCTTCACCTGGTCAGCTGTTACCCCTCTAGCTACATCCTGGACAAGATCATAACACCAGGCCTTCTCCTCTGTGGCTCTGGTCAGACACCCATTCGACAATATGTGCCAGGCTCTGAAGGTGCACTCAGCACAGCACAGCTTCCAATCGAGCAGGAGAAATAAGCCACGTATCCAAATACTTTCAGGCCAAGCAGAAAGTGGTCTGGGGCTCTGTGGGGTCTGGAGTACCAAGAGGAGGGATCTGTCCTGCACCATAAAGTCCTCACCATTAAATCCTTCCTCTTCCTATTTGAAAATCCCAGAACATTAATATGAACAAAATACATTATACACACACATCAGCATGAGACCTGTTGTTATATACAATCATTATATGATGACACAAATTTTTAAGAAAAATAAAAGAAAGAAAACCTTCCTGTGGTCCACCAGCAGGTTTCCTGTTCCTTTGGCATGGGACAATTAATGACTCACCATCTCTTCATCACCCTTCCCAGCTTAGATTTCCAGCCCCACCCTGTCTCTAAGCACTTCTGCAGTGACTCAGGGGCCCAGAGGTTCCAGAGCCATAAACCTCCAAACTCCCATCACCACAAGTTTCTAGTGTTACAACACTTTAAATAAACACCACAAACAAAAACATTATCACAGAGGGATGGAGGAGGAAGATCTGACCCGGAAAGAATCACTGAAAGACCACAGATGGGAGGTGAGTGGCCATACTGGAAGGAGCAGGGGATTGTACCTTCATCCTAGACTGTGATGGGGTTCTAGAAAAAGGAGATCCACAGAGCAATCTCCAGCCAGGTCTCCTTAGATCACCCCCCAGAGCTCAGAGTCCCAGCCACTCCCTTAAAAGGGACCCTTAGCATCTGACCCCCCCACTCTCAGGGTTCTCTCTCTCTCTCTCTCTCTCTCTCTCTCTCTCTCTCTCTCTCTCTCTCTCTCTCTCTCTCTCTCTCTCGGCACGCAGCTCCAGGGTGAGGAAGAGGACTGGCAAACATCTAGCAATCTTTTCAGGCCCTCACTTTTCTCAAAATGAGGTAAAAACACTACTTTCCCAGGATGTGGGAAGGATAAAAAGAACCTTTCACATTCTTCTCGTGAGGCTGTCTTCATGTAAAGATTTAAAGTTTTAGGCACTTTACCTAAGACTTTATTGTAGAGGAGTTTTTCCCCAAGGCACCCAGGTTGTAATGAAGGGACTCTTCACTGTCCCCACCTGATTCACCAGGAGCTGGCATGGAGTCAGGGGCTTCCCTAGGTCTGGAGGATAAAGTGTGCCACCAAGGCACAAGTCCTACTCTGGGAGAGAACAGCCATGACCCATGAGAGCTGGCCCGAGCCAGCATGTTGGGGTTGTGATTTAGTGGGGTTAGTCAGATCTACTTGCTGCCAAATTACAGACTTTCTTGAAAGGGATCCCTCTCACTTCTTCAACTTTGAAGTTTTTTGCACGAAGCCCCTTCTTTCCACTGGTGGGCAAAGCTGCCTCCTCCCCTGGACTCAGCAGTAAAGGGCAGTGACCTGAGCTGAGAGCTGGCGTAGGGGTGCCCACAGAGAAGGACGGGTATGCTGGGCAAATCAGCTTCTGGAAGTTCCCCTCCAGGCTGCCATGTCGGGAAGATCTCTTCTGCTGCTGTCTTTCCTGGCTTCAAAAGCCCATCTGAAGTGGTTGCCAGCTCCTCTTCTTCTTCATCCAGGACCCGGGACCTGGGTAGAAATGTTCTCTATGAATATATCCAGAAATAGCAGGGTG
>PVHP010018755.1:0-32600 GCA_004024765.1 Zapus hudsonius
GACTGTAATTTCTTGGGGAGTTTCATTATCTATAAAAGACAGAAAATGCCACATTTCTGCTGATGATCTATAAAATTGTCCTGCACCATCCTATTGATTGTCCCTCCTCTTGCATTCATCAGCTTGCTTTATTTTACTGTGGGAAAAAAAGTACAGAACAACAATCATTTCAATATTGCAAACAGACACCAGGGAAGACCAGGGAGTAGGCGGACATTAATAATTTAAAATCACAGTGTGAGTCACCAGAGGAAGATGAGTGATGCATACACAACACACACACTTCCAGAGAACACACAAGCAAGTGGAATTGGCCTTCAGGGTTGCTATTTCCGTGGACAAAACAGAGACAGCACAGGAGAGTTTTCTGGGGAGGGTGAGACAGGATATGACATTCTATCACAACTAGCCAGAGTGGCTTTGGAAGCCTTTGGCCTTGGCACCCCTGTGTTGCAGAACTGGTCACATTCACCTACTAACCCCAACTGGGACTACAGCTTTAGGACAAGGTCCTGTGTCACAGAGGGCCCAGTTCCTTTAAACCAGCCATAAACACCACTCCCAGAACATGCTACTATATCACTCAGCTTCCAGTGGACCCTCTGTCCTGACAGCCAAAAAGTCACTGTCCCTCACTTTAGACTCAAATGGGCCTGGGTTCAAGTCTGTCTTGCTACTGACTGGCTAGGACAGTTTTCATCTTACATCTCTACAAAGGTGCAGAAAGTACTAGTCTCTCAGAGGGCCATGGTGAGGATGGAGCGAGAGAACATAGAAGGAGCTCTTGGCAGGATCAGTGCAGAGCCCTGGTAAACAATACGATGGTTGCTTCTGGTAACAAAGCGTGAGTAAGGACTCTACTGACTTATGTGGATGCTACAGATAAGCCTGTCCAAGTGCTGATTTAGGGATTGCAAGCTTTATGCCTGGGTGGTGGGACATGACCTCATGCTGACTAGCCCCAGGACCTCCCTGTCCTTCATGAAAGTTCTTTCCAGAATGTGCCAGAGCTTCTTGTAGGTGTGATTCTCCGAGGGATCTAAGTTGAACCTGTAGAGAAGGAAATGAGAAAAAGCTGGATTTCTAGGAATGAGAGAATGGGAGAGCATTCTGAGAGGGAGAGCATTCTGAGGATGAGAGGATGGGGAATGGGTGTGAAGCTGGGACAAAGCCACATGCCACAGCAGGCAGGTAGCTATGTAATAATATAGTCCCTTCCCTGCACCATGTCGGGGATAACATGAGGCAGGCTGAGAAGAGCCTGTGGTTCTGAGAGCTCTACTCAGCCCAAGCCCTGAGGCCAAGGACCCACAGCTCTGTGAAAGAGCAGAAACCATGGAGACAGGCAAAAGAGTTAGAAATCCAGCCCTGAGGCAGTCCATGTGAAAACACACTTGGGTGGCCACACTCATGTGCAACAAAGCACTTAGACCTTATGCGAGTGATTGGCAGACAAATAGGAAAAGAGCAACTAGGACTGACATCTGTCACATTAGAGGCCCACCTGTAGATGCCAAGGCCCCACAAAGGGTATCAATTGAGTGTTTCAAGGTGTGTGCTGCATCCTTCATACAGTCAACTCTAAGTAAACATAGCTTCCTTACAGCATCTCGTGCTCAATAGGAAGAATGTCCCAATGTCCCTGTCCCCGGACCACCTGAAGCACCATGCTACAGGTCACAGCCCTGCTCTTCTTATACGGGAACAGCTTCTGTTCTGTAGTAAGAATGAATTAATTGCACTTTCCCAAAAGACAGCTGCACACTTACACAGGAGAATCATTTACTCTATTGTACATTCTGGGGTAATTTCAGGGTGACCACTGCTAAGTCTGATGGGACTAATTCAGGCTGTCCAGGTGAAGTAAGATACCTGTTCACCCTCGGTATACAAAGCATCTTACTCCTTAATAATACTGTCGTTTCTGAAATACCAGCAAGACTCAGGACCTAGTTCCCCATTTCCTTCCAAAGCTGTCTCAAAAACAGTCACCATTGAGGCTTCTGAGCCCCTGGCCCTGAGCCAAGACAAGTCCCAGAGCAGCCTTGGCCAGGAGACTTCACAAAGCTCCTGGTTGTCTGACTTCACCATCCCCAAACAGGAATGCATGATGATTGAAAGCAGCTACCTTACTGTACCTACAAACAGGACAGGATCCTGGGGGATCATAGTCATCTTGGTTCGGAGGTCTTCCAAACCCACGGTGCAGATATCCACCTCGTCAATGAAGATCGTACCGCTGGTTGGCTCCACCAGTCGGAACAGGGCCATTCCCAGTGAGGACTTTCCTGGGGACAATAAGAGCAAGAACAATAATCAGACAACAGATTTGCACTTCCTTCATAGCCAAGCATTTAATTAAGGGAGTTTTTAATGCAACAAAACGGCTCTATGTGGATGACTTTGCAGACAGACATCCCTCGCTCTGGGGACACCAGGCTGCCCCAACACAGTTGACCCTCCAGTTCCTGCAGCACACAGCTCATCTTCAGGGTCTCATTGCCCCAGAATGATTCTCATTTAATTAATTCAAAAATCTGTGTGTGTCTGCTTCCAACTCCACACATCCATTCAACCTGAAATCCTAATTTACAATAAAGAGATTTGAGGGAAAATAACAGTCAATCCAGTAACCGTGCACATCATCACACTTGAGCAGGGCTTCACGACCTCGTTCCATGGGAATTCAAAGAAAACAACCTGAAAGAAACAAATGCAGAGATCGTCCTCACCAGAACCTGTTCTTCCCACAATTCCAACTGTCTGCCCACTTTGGATGTTCAAGTTCAGCCCATTGAGAACAAGAGGAGTGTTGTCTCTGTATCGCATTTGGTAGTCCTTGAAGGTTATCTCTCCACGGCTTGGCCAGTCCTTAGGACAGGTCCCCTCTTTGAAGGGGTGGGTGCATTCAGGAATGCAGTTCTGAAAAGCAGAATAGTCAACCACCAGTTTAATAGCCACTTGTTTTCCCCTCATTGAACTCATTCATTCACATGACTAGTTCTCACAGTGACCAACTAGTGAGCTAGACTCATAACCCTGCAATGGAGAAACTCACCTTCTGCCAGGTATGGTGGCAAACACCTGCAATGTCAGCATTCAGCAGGCCGAGGCAGGAAGATGGAGTGTTCCAGAGCAGCCTGAGCTACATAGAGAGAATCTGTCAATAAAACAAAACAACATAGGAATGTTCCAGTGGGGTGTCAGGTAACAAAAAAGAAATCATGAAAATATAACCACGTATTAAAATCAAATACAGAATGTCAGGTGAGGGCTAAAGTACACCTCTCCAAGGATGTGACAGACCTACAATGCGAAGAGGATGCCAGCTACAAGGATTTGCATCCAGAGCCTTCCAGACATGGGAGGTGGCTAGTGCAAAGGCCTGGAGGCCAGAATTTCCTTGGGCCAGTGCTTAGTGAAGAATGGATGACTTATGTTAATAAACAAGGGACAATTCACTCTGGGCCTTGAGGCCTAGGCTAGCATTAGCAGGATGGCCTCGGTGCTGTGTGGCAAATGCAAACTGAGCCTGAGATTTGCAGAATCCAATCAGACATAATTTCAGTATCTACAGAGCCATCATGGTGCTAGAAGTAGAAGATGCTAAGAATGAAGGTCAAGTTTAAATATCATTAGAGCTCAATGGAAAATATACTGAACTTTCCTTCATAAGTGTCCAAGAATCTCAGTCTAGTATTAACAAGCCTTATTTTAGGTATTACAAGACAAGTCTTGCCTTATATTATGAAGTCTCTATCAACTAGAAAGAGGGGTCTCAAGGGCTCTATCAGGATGACTGGACATCCAAATTTTCTAGTCAATAAGGAACCACAATTAGCTGAGGAAATAACTACATCCTTAGAGGGTTTTTAAAACCCCCAGAACATTTAGAATTAAGACTAAAAACATCTAAGAGATGCAATACTGTGCCGGCAGTATTTTTAGCTTAAGGAATCTGCATACTTTATGCTTCAAATATTTACAATATTTACAGAATTTGGGATTCTAATTCAAAACGTATAATTGAATAATTGATTTTAAGCTAAGAGCTTTCTGTTTATGTATGGCACGGGAACTGTCATGAGAACTTAAAGCTCACTATATTTACAGGTTTAATTTATTAGATTTATACAAACTCAGGAAGGTTCATTTGTAAAAGCAGATCACTGAGGTACTTAAAAAGGAAATTGAATGTAGTAAATTTTAAGATGCAGCTTAAAATGTTTTAAAGTATTTAATTAAGTTTGTAAGTGGGGCCAAATGTTATCCAAAGGCCCTTAAAAGAGATGGCTAGGCTTGGTTCACCTTCTTTGCAGAAGAATCACTGCATTTTTTAAAAATATATATTTATTGTCCATAATGAGTTACATTATTTAGTGGGCAAACAATGCGTTGTTATCCCGAATTCCCCAATTCCCCCCCTCCCCATCCCTGATCAGTTGTATATCCTCCTCCGTGGGCTGTCTGTATTAATCCTTGTGCCAAGGGATCGACATAAGGACCCCTAAGCTCGCAACATTAAAACAGCCTTATTACTCACCCACCACGACTCACTGCATTTTTAAGTTGAACAGAAAAACTTACAAAGAAGCCTGAACTTGTCCTTTTGCAATTGATGACTTTAATCAAATATTAATTTTTAGAAGCCAGACTTAGCCACTAAATTGTCTTTTCTGTGTATAGAAACTGTTCAAAAGGAATTTGGGGGGAGAGAATCTCACATTCAACATCAAGAATTTTGAGTTGTTACTGCTTTAAATACAGGTTTTAACAAGAGATCAAAATAGGAAAATCCCTTTCATATCAAAAAAAGATCAAAACATGTCTGCCAGAGAGAATCTGCCCCTTTCCCGCCAGGTACTTCTTACGGAAGAAATGTACTCCCTGAGCAGCTCCACTTGTGAACTTGGCTTGGGTTTTCTATGCCTGTTCATAGGCACACTTGGAGCAGTCCGCTGAGCTGTTGGAAAGGAACAGGTAGCTGCTATGAGTTCCTTTTCCTCCTTTGGGTTCTGTCTCCCACCTTTGGGGGGACTGAAAATACTACTTACTGCCTGGTTTCTCTCTAGCACCATACAAAGGAGGCCTGCAGTTCCAGACAGGCCCCCAGATGCACACATTCTACACATTCGTGTTGAAGTGTTTTGCCTTTAAACACTTCCTTTGTATTTGAAAACAAATGGTAATTACATTTTCCTGGCGCTCCAGATGGTGAGAATCATTCCACCACCTCCTTGATCACTCCCATAAGCCAAGGAGAGGGAATCGCTCTGGAAACCCAAATGCTGGGAATCCGCTCCCAGCTGCCACCTAGCAGGATCCTACATCTGGCCCCCTCCCCATTCCACTCCAGCCAACAAGACAACTGAAAATCACGAGAAAATGCAAAACTAGCATGCACATACACTTGCCTCAGAAATCAGAAATCAAAGTCCAGGATGGGGGAAGTAATTTGTTCAGAGTCCCCCAGAAGCTAACCTCAAGACCTGAGAGCAAGGTCAGCTTGAACGATATCTCCTCCCCTCAGAGAGAATTAGGTTGCCAGAGTTCAGCATCTGTTATAGCCTTTCCAATCAGCCTTCTTGCCCCCTACTCCAGAGCCAGCCCTGAGCCCAGACCAATGAGCTCTCTCTCAGACTCACCTGAGCCTGGGATAAAGGCCACCATAATAAGATTAATAAATAGATCCTTAACAGGTAGGCAAGGCCTTTTTGTTGTTGTTGTTGTTTTTGTTGTTGCTTTTCACCTTTCCTGAACCTAAAGGTCCCTGCTCTAGTAAACACATGTCATGTTAGTTCTGTTGAGCTGAGATGAGGAGGAAACCCTGACCCCTACTCCCACAAGTGGGCTCCCAACTCCCTCTTGCCTTCCACATGATAGAAGCTCTCTGTATTTTTCTCATCTTCATCTAATAGTCTCTCTAAATCCGACCCTCTGGTCTATGCATTTTAATTCTTTAAATTCATAAGAATTGGGAAGACCCTAAATTTACTGGCAAGGGACCCAAAACTCCTGTTACACCCTACTATAAATGATATGTCCATATAAATCTCTGGGACTTGGGAATATTATCTCATTTGGAAGGCAGCTATGCTCACCACTCTACCACCAATGCACATTATTCTCTCGTTTGGAAAAGGATTTATGAGCGTGTCATTAAAGACTTTGAAAACATCCTGGATTTTCCTGGGTGGGTCTGAAGTCCAATAGTATATGCCTTTATAAAAGAGGAAAAAAAGACTCTGAAGAGAAGGGAACATGAAGACAGAGGCAGAGGTAGGAGAGGTGCAGCTCCAAGCCAGGAAATGCCACCATCCATTGGCAGCTGGTGTGGTAAGTGTGACTAAATGTCTTGCGATAGATTCAAAAGTGTATTAAAAATTTGTCTCCAGCCTCCTGGCTGGAGGAGGTGCTACCTTGGCCTGGCCAAGGTGGAGGTAAAATTCCAGTGATACATATGCAAAGAACAGCCAGAGCTCAGGAAGGCTGTTTGGTAGTTAGATTGTGTTTTCTTGAGTTGCTGGTGCTTTCTCTCTCTCTCTCTCTCTCTCTCTCTCTCTCTCTCTCTCTCTCTCTCTCTCTCTGCTTGGATCTGTGAAAGAGGGCCACCTTTTTTCTTCATTATTGAACTTCCCCTGGATCTGTTGTTTTAATAAATATTTTCCTCCCAAAACTGTGCCTGGCTTGGAGATTCATCCCAGCGGCAGGTGGCTGAATACAACAGCTGGGAAAGACCCAGAACAGTTAGCCTTCCCTGGAGCCTCAGAGGGAATGTGGAGGCACCCACACACTGCAGATTTTGGACCTCCAAAGCTATGAGAGAGTAAGTTTTTATTTTAAGCCACCACGCTCATGGGAATTCATTACAGCACGCTTAGCAAATGACTATAGAGGGTGACCCCCAAAAGTACTGAGGGAAACAAAGACTTCTAATTAAGGGTGTACTCATGGGCATTTAGTTCTGGGGGCTATTGAGAGTCATTCTTGCTGGGGAATTCTGGAAGATAGCTTAGCTGTTGCAAGGAGAATGGGGTCTTCAGTTGTCCCTCTGTATCTTAGGGAATGGGATCCAGGATATCTGACACTATCACCACCAACCTCTACAGGTATGAAAATGCTCAGAAATTTATATGAAATGGTGTAGGATTTTCATAGAACCCACTCATACCCTCTTGTATACTTCAACTTATCTCTAGGTTACTTCTAATATTGAGTAGAGCCAAAATTCTATGTAAATAGCTGTTATACTACTATAGTTAGAGAATCATGACGTGAAGAAAAGACTGAGGGCTGACTGTAGCCACTAATTCCCTTGGGCATTGCTGAGGCTTCTCTGGGTGTGAGAACCGCCCCTCCCCCTCCCCCTCCCAACACCTCTACCTGCCCTGGGCTTGAGTTGAAAGTAAAGGCAGCTAACCTATGCTGGTAAGGTAGGGCATACCATGGGAAGAGGTAGGGTTGGCCATCTTTCACTGGATAATGTACATTTTCAGAGCAGGTATAACAGGCCAGGTACTGGTTAGATGCAGTTTTATTGATGTTGAACATAATAGACAAGATCCCTGTATGTGAAGGGCTCACAATCTAGTGGATGGCAGGATGACACACCAGAATGTAAGTAAGAAAGGTAAGAATGGTGTGGGAGAGCAGGCTGACCTTAGCAGATTGGTTAGAAAGAGGTATTTATGACAGTTTCAGTGATGTGTTCCCATGGGCCAGCTAAGCAAGCTCTCTCTGGTAAGCAGCAAGTGGCTTTCACAGAGAAGAGGGGATTCAGGGACTGGATAGATGGCTAAGTGGTTAAAAGCACTTGCTTACAAAGCCTGATGGCTCTAGTTCAATTCCTCAGTACCCACATAAAGTCAGATGCACAAAGTAGCACCTGCATCTGGAGTGTTTTTTCTATGGCACAAAGGCCTAGCACACCTATATTACTCTCTCTCTCTCTCTCTCTCTCTCTCTCTCTCTCTCTCTGTCTCTCTCTTCCTGTTTCTCTGTCAGTTTTCCTCTGAAATAAATAAACAAAAATATTTTTTAAAAAAATAAAAAAGGGGCTAGGAGATGGCTCAGCAGTTAAAGGTGCTTGTTTGCAAAGCCTGATGGCCCAGGTTTGATTCCCCACTACCCACATAAAGCCAGGTTCACAAAGTGGCATCTGGAGTTTGTTTGCAGTAGCAAGGGTCCCTGATGCCCATTCTTTTTCTCTTTCTCTCTCTTTTTTATCTCTCTGTTTCTCTCTCTTAAATAAGTAAAAATTTTTAAAAGAAAAGAAAGAAAAGAGGCAATACAGCCAGAGTCAATGAATAAGGCAGGTGTGGAGCCACTCCAGGCCCTCAGAGCTCTCCTCAGCAGGCCTTGACACCTCCCTGCTTATCAGGGGCCAGGAGCTTCCCATTTCTCTTGGAGCTGTGGCTCTCAACGTAGATGACATGCCTCTCCTCCCTGGCAGCATTTAACAACATCTAGAGACATTTTTGGTTGTTGAAAAATAAGGGAAGGAAGTGATACTGGCAGGCAGAGGACAGGCAGGCCCACACAGAAAGGGTCATACAGCCCAAATGTACTTAGAAGCCAGGCAATGCCCTGCCTGTTTTAAAAAGCTCCAGATTCCAAACCTCAGACCTCTCTACTTAACTTCCACCTTTCTACTCAAGCCACATGGACTTCCCAGCACCTCGGCCAAGTGCATGTCCACCCAGAGCCTTTCCCTGGCCCCTCTGCTAGAAGAACTTTCTTCTCAGTCGTCGTTGGCTGGATTTTCCTTTGGTTTTGTGATTTAGTTTCCTTTTTTGAGACATGGTTTCACTATATAGCCCAAGTAAGCCTGGAATTCACAGTCCTCCTCCCGCCTCAGCCTTCTCTGAGTGCTGAGATTTGAGGCATGTGCCCAGCCACCTTGGCTGGTTTTCATTATTTGGAACTCAGCCTGAAAGTCACCTCCCAGGAGAGGCTTCTGCTGGCCTTTGGATGCAATGTTGCCTCCTCCTGATGTGATAGTTCCCTTCTTTATCTCCATAACACACATTTTCTGATGACTTCTGTTTTACCTGCCACCTTATTTATTTGAGCTGCCCACTAGCATGTAAGCACCTGAGGCTCCAATGCCTCTAGATTGTCCATTGCTGATCACATGGCAATCGGTGCATCCTCTGCCTTGTGACAGTTTCTCATTGGATATCTAGCAAGTGAATGAATGCCCTTGAAGAGGACAGTTGGATATATTCTGATAAGAGTAGTATCTCTTCAATGCCTGGTACCACCACCACCCCTTCTCTAGGTCTTGAAACTCTACATAGGCACAGCCCTGGCCCCAGTAAGTGCTCATCCTCCACTGAGTCATGTAGCATCTGTAACTTTCATTCATCTTGTGCCCTGTCACACTGCACATCAATTTCTCATCCATCTACAGGCTTTCCTCTGTTCTCAAGAGAAAGTGCTAGGAAGCATTATCTTAATTTAGGCAAGCTGTTTTACTTAGACCAATTAAAGGAAACCTTCCAATGTCATCTATTTGATATTTTCATGGCAACAGCAAATGAAGACATCCACCACTGAGAAAAACTGGTTTTCCAAGGAAAATTCATTTGCCTACCTCAGAGCACTGAGAGTATAGTTTTATGTATCCTCCTTCCCAAAGTACCATTAAAATAATATCAGAGAAATTTTCAAAAAGAAGAGATTTCAACATCAGAGACTTTATTGCATGAAAGAGTTACAAATTTCTGGTAGACAGAAAGAGGATGAAACCTTTTGAGGAAATGAAAGCAGAAGGTGCATCGGGGTTCACAGTCTTCTATCTAGTAGATTCCAGAGACGCTCCATGTGTGAGCAGGAAGTAGGTTGATGTTCTGTGTGAAGACAAGTATTCCTGGTGTGACCATTTATGCCTCTCCTTCTTCTTCCTCCTAATCACAAGGACACATTTTTTTCCCCTGGGCATGTAGCACACCTGCCCATCAATATACACACCTCCCTACACATGATTTTCTCTAGAAAACTCACTTTCATTTAACTGGTGATAAAATGGGTCTCTTAAAATATTACCTTAGATGTAAAACCAAAACAGAAAAGCTGTTCAATCTAGCACTGGATGCCTGCAGGCTAGATCCTTGGATGCTTTCTTAAAGAAAAGCCAGCCTGGGAGAAGTTCCACTCCAAGCCAACCTAGAGTTAGAGAACGTTCCAGAAGGAGTGAGGCAGATGTGACCCTGAAAAGTCAAGGCAGTCTTCCATTCTGAAATACAAATGGGTTAAGAGGCAGAGGAACAAACCAATGCAAAAAAAAAAAAAAGAGCAAACACTGGATAAAGAGGGAAAACTGGGGAAAACAGATATAAATTCAAAAACAAAGAGCAGCTTAAAAGAGAGAGAATCTAATGCTAATACCCTGAGAAGAATTAAAACATATATTTTGCATCCACTTAAAGACCAAAAGAATAAGAACTTGTGGGAATTCTAAATATGAATATAACGATTGCCACACTTCAAAATTCAAAATCCTTTAAAGTTCAAAAGGATGACTGACTGGATGACAAAACTGAGGAAAGTTCTCAGAATAAGGGAAAAGGTAGGAAAATAGAAACTGAGAAAGAAAGGAACTATCAAAGAGTGATGCAAGGCTCCTCCGTGCACGGCCAGGCCTCTCTGGTGGTCAGAGGCTACAGGCCCTCCTCTCTCTCTCTCTCTCTCTCTCTCTCTCTCTCTCTCTCTCTCTCTCTCTCCAACCCCACTCAGCCATCCACACTTCTGCTGGCCAGGCCCATCCAGCAGTCGGTGGTCCCATGCCCTCCCCTCTCTCTCATCCACCCCCATGCAGCCACCACTTCCTTGACATCAGGCCCTACTGGTGGTCAGGGTCCCCATACCCTTCTATCTTTTTCTTCTTTCCCCCAACCAGCTACCTACACTTCTGCCCCACAAGACCTCTCAGGTGGTCGGCAGCCTCAGGCTTCTCTCTTTCCCTCCATCCCCCTCATAGGCCCCTCTTGGTGGTTATTGCAACTTCCTCTCTCTTTCCCACTGTCCCCCACCCAACCAACTGCCCTTCTGCCCACCAGGAGCCTTAGGTGGTCCCAGTGACCTTTGTGATTCTCTCTCCCTCCATCCTACACTTCTCCCCCAACAGACCCCTATCAACTCCAGTGACTTCCTTCCTCTTTCCTGCCATCACCAACCCTACCATCTGCCCATCCAATCCACCAGGTGCCTACAGTGTCCAGGTGACCTCTGCGCTTCTCTTTTGCTCCCTCTACCCCCCCACCCAGACATCCTCCTTCCACCCTTCAGACCCTTACATGTGGTACCAGGGGCCTCTGTACTTCTCTTTCCCTCTGGTCCCCACACACCACCTGCTCTTTCACCTCGCCAGACCCCTTCTAAGGGGTCTGGCAGCCTCCATGCTTCTCTCTCCCTCTGTTCAACACCCAGCCATGTGCTCTTCCACCCCGACAGACCACTCCAGTCAGATCTGGCAGGCTTGCCTCTACCACAAGCTCCTGGGACCTGCAGCTCTCCTTGCACACAGGCCACTGTCCAGTGGCTTTCCCTTCTACCCATTTCCCGGGCCTTTGGATACCCTCTCTATAGCCCCACAGCTTTCTCCCCAGGCTTCCTGCCAGCTGCTATAGATTCTGCCCTCTGGTCTAGAGCAGGAACTCTCACCACAGACAGCCTACACAGAGAAGCAGAGCTCAGGCAGTGAAGGCCATTGCTCAGTGTCCTGAGCTACAGGGAAAAGGAGAAAAAGCAGGAGCGATTCAGACAACTCCACCTAGGTCTATACACATCTAAGTAAGTCAGTGAGATGAGCTGTGTGTGGGAGGGACAGAGATGGTCAGTAGAGTGTGGGGGGAAGGTGCTCCCTGCAGGCACTGCCCCCTAGCCAGGAAGAGTGGTTCTCAGGCCCATTAGGTACAACTTGGAGAGAAGCACTGGCCTGTTTGGGCCTGGAGCTCCAGGGAACACAAACAGGAACAGCACCTGCAGTTCCCCTAGTGGAGAGGAGACTTGTGCAGCGACAAAGAGCCTGAGCATTCAGGTTCAGGGTGATCCAGTCTGGTGAAGAGCTGTAGAGCCCCTGGTATAGTTGGGTCTGGAACTCCAAGGAGCACAAATGGGAACAGCACCTGCTGTTCCCCTGGTGGGGAGGAGGTCGATGAGGCAGCTCACAGGCTAAGCATTGAGGTGAAGAGAGTCCCAGTCTGGCAAGTGATAGTACCTGCCTGGGGATGCCTCAGGAATGCTTCAGATGGGAGAAATACTTGTTGAGGTTAAATCTAGTGATGTAACATTGTTCTGGATAGAACAGACCAAACAACACCCCCCACCATGGGCCTTGATCCATTTCCAACTAGAAAGCAAAAGTTCTCTGACAGGTGCATGCCAGAGGGGTAATAAGGAGGTCTCTATACCTTCCCAGCTGGGATACAGAAGGTGAAGAGGAACAGTTAGGTCAGCTCTGAATACCCCTGAACCCCAGTATCAAGACACAGTGGTGACTACAGTCAGGGAAGATCTGTGACTCCAATATTATATTGTATACCAAACACTAGTCCAGAACTTCTGGCACACACGTAACCTCCACAACTAACACATCTGTGCATCTGTGATTATAACACTATCCCAAACACAACTAGCACAGAGAAGAGAACACACCACGCATACCAATCGTAAACTTGTAGTGGCCCTCACAACAAGAAAACTAGACCCTTATCCTAAAATGGGAAGAAATGAACATAAAAAAGCTGAGATTCTCTAACCTAAGACCCCTAGTCCTACAATGGACGAGGCCAATGAGAATTCAGGGGAGATAACAAAATCACAAACTCAAAAGGAGAATAAATTAACTCCTGATAATAACTGCAATGAGCTCATGACCAGGATAATGGCAGAAATAGAATCTGTCAAAAAAGACATAAATGAGATGAAACTCAGCAATGCGAGCATTGACATAAGACTGAATCTAATGGAGAAAAATCTGACCGATATCAAGAACACATTAAGTGAATTGAAGGTGAACCAACTACGGGAAGAGCTAGACAATCAGCTGATTAAGTTTGATGAAGATGTAACCAAACACAAGAACAAATTACAGGAGATGCTAACAAGAGCAAAAATAGATTGGAAATTGGAGCTCAACAGAGAAATGATGACCATGAAAAACATATAACAGAAACAAAAAATCAAACAGAAGTTTTAAAAGCTTCCTTTGACTCCCACAGTCTCAGATTGGATAACCTGGAGAACAGATTCTCAGAACTCAAGGACAAGACTGAAGAAAACAATAAGGATTCCATAGGCTTCAAGAAATTAAAAAATCATGTGAACAAAATATGAAGGATCTGTGAGATACCATAAAGAAACCAAATCTTAGAATCATGGGCATTCCAGAGGGAGAAGTAACCCAGGCCAAAGGCACAGAAAATATTTTCAATAAAATTATACAAGAAAATTTTCCTTATCTTATAAGAGAAAGGCTGGTCCAGATATGCGAAGCCCACAGAACTCCAAACAGACAAGACCAAAGAAGGAGCTCTCCATGACATATCTTGTTTAAAATGATAAACATAGAAAGCAAAGAGAAAGTGCTCAAGGCAGTAAGAGAAAAACAATACAGCACTTATAAAGGCAAACCCACCAGACTTACCTCAGCCTTCTCAATAGAGACCATGAAGGCCAGAAGGGCATGAAATAATGCTCTTCAAGGCCTAAGGAATTATGGATTCCAACCTAGACTACTTTATCTGGCAAAGCTATCCCTCATAATAGATGGAGAAATGAAAGTGCTCCATGAAAAAAGCCAGCTCTACAATTATATGAACACAAAGCCAAACTTACAGAGGATACTATGGGAGATATTCTACACAGAAGAGATGAGCAACCCACCTCAGGATTCTAATAGAGAAAGAGCATGATAATCAAAATTACAGGGCTAACAATAACACTTGAGGCATCAATCCCTATATACCATCTGACATGGCAGGACTTAAAGCAAACCTCGCGGTTATAACTGAATATAAATGGACTTAACTCTCCTTTAAAAACACATAGATTAGAAGGATGGATTAGAAAAATGGACCCATCCATCTTCTGTCTTCAAGAAACATACTTCACCAATAAAGACAGAAATCTCCTTAGGGTGAAAGGATGGAAAACAATTTAACAAGTTAATGGAAATTTTAAATAAGTGGGTGTGGCTACATTAATATCTGACAAAATAGATTTTAAACAAAAATCAATTAAAAAGGACAATGATGGTCCTATCAAGGGAATGATCCAACTAGAGGAGATCACTATCATAAATATGTATGCATCAAATTCGGGTACACCACAGTTCATAAAGCAAAATTTACTCAAAAACAAAACAGAAATAGACTGTAATTTCATCATAGTAGGAGACTCTAATACACCACTATCATCTCTAGACAGATCATTCAAACAGAAGGTCAACAGGGAAATAACAGAGCTTAACAGCACAATAGACCAACTAGATCTGACAGATCTATACAGAACATTTCATCCCAAGGACACAGAATATACATTCTTCTCAGCAGCTCATGGAACCTTCTCCAAAATTGACCACATATTAGGTCATAATTATCCCACAACAAATTCAGGAAGATAGCCCCCTGCATCATATCGGACCACAATGTGTTAAAGTTAGAAATTAACAATGGGAGGAGCAGCAGAAAGTACACCAACTATTGGAGATGAAATAGTATGCTATTAAACAAGGAATGGGTGGTTCAAGAAATCAAAAAGGAAATTGAAAATTTCCTTGAAGTGAACAATAATAAAAACACAACATACCAAAACCTATGGGACACAATGAAGGCAGTCCTAAGAGTAAATTCATAGCACTAAATGCCTTGATAAGAAAGACAGAGAGATCTCATATCAATCACCTAACTACCTACCTAAAGGCACTGGAAAAGCTTGAACACTCCAACCCTAGGTGTACAAGGCAAAAAGAAATAATTAAGATCAGAGCTGATATTAATGAAGTAGAAATGAAGAAAACAGTTAAAAATAGATAAAATGAAGAGCTGGTTCTTTGAAACAATAAATAAGATTGACAAACCCTTGGCCAATCTAATAAAATGAAGAAAATAGAGGGCCTAAATCAACAAAATCAGAGATGAAAGGGAGAGGTCACAACAGACCCCAATGAAATTGAAAGAATCATCAGGTCATACTTTGAAAACTTCAACTCCACAAAATTGGAGAACCTGGAAGAAATGGATGAATTTCTAGATACCTACCAACTACTAAGCTTAATACAGAACAGATAGAGCTCCTAAATAAACCTATCACATCCATGGAGATTGAAAACGCAATCAAAAACCTCCTCAGAAGGAAAAGTCCAGATTCACAGCTGAATTCTACCATCCTTCATCATAGAACTAAAACCACTCCTACTGAAGCCTTTTCATGTTATAGGGAGAAAGGGAATGCTCCCAAACTCCTTTTATGAAGCTAGCAACACCCTAATCCCCAAACCAGACAAAGATGCAACAAGAAAGGAAAATTACAGACCCATATCCCTGATGAACTTAGATGCAAAAATCCTGAACAAAATCCTTGCAATCTGGATACAACAACACATCAAAAATATTATCCATCTAGACCAAATAGGCTTCATCCCAGGGATGCAGGGATGGTTCAACATATGGAAGTCAATTAATGTAATCCAACACACAAATAGACTCAAATCACAAAAACCACATGGTCATCTCAATCGATGCAGAGGCCTTTGACAAAATTCAACACCACTTCATGATCAAAATGCTGGAGAAACTAGGCATAGATGCCTTATACATCAACATAATAAAGGCAATATACAAAACCCCCAAAGCCCAAATCATACTCATTGGGAAAAGACTCAAGGAGTTCCCACTTGGATCAGGAACAAGACAGGGATGTCCACTCTCACCACTGCTCTTTAACATTGTGCTTGAAGTTCTAGCCCAAGCAATAAGACAGGAAAAAGGCATAAAAGAGATTCAAATTGGAAAGGAAAAAGAAAAACTATCCCTTTTCACAGATGACATTATCCTATATATTACAGACCCAAAGAATAGTATCAGTAAACTCCTGACAGTGATAAATTCCTTCAGTAAAATGGCAGGATTCAAAATTAACACCAAAAATCAGTAGCCTGCCTGTATGAAGATGATATGCATGCTGAAAAAGAAAATCAGAGACTGTCTCATTTTCAATAGCTAAAAAAATCAAATACTTTGGAATATCACTAACCAAAGATGTGAATGACTTGTACAATGAAAACATTAAAATGCTCAAGGAAATAGATGAAGATATGAAAAGATGGAAAGATATTCCATGTACCTGGATAGGTAGAATCACTATAGTAAAAATGGCAATCCTTCCAAAAGCAATATCCAGATTCAATGCAATACCATTTAAAATCTCAGCTTCATTTTTTCCAGACATAGAAAAAATAAACTCAAAATTTATTTGGAACAGCAAAAGGCCTTGGATAGCCTGGTCTATTCTTAGTAAAAAAAAAAAAAAAGACCTTCCTCAGGAAATATCACCATTCCTGATCTAAAGACATACCACAAAGCCATAGTAGCAAAAACAGCATGGTACTAGCATAAAAACAGAAAGACCAATGGAACAGAATTGATGACCCTGCTCTTAGTTTGAGTAACTATAGTTACTTGATCTTTGACAAAGGTGCCAACAATGTGAGTTGGCACAAAGATAGCATCTTCAACAAATGGTGCTGGACAAATTGGGTAAGTATATGTAAAAAATGAAAATATACCCACTTCTCTCACCATGCACAAAAATCAACTTCAAATGGTTCAACGACCTCAACATAAGACCTGAAACCTTGGAAGAAAAATTAGGAGGAACTGTCCACAAGATAGGGGTAGGGAAAAACTTCCTCAGTAAACCTCCAGCAGCCCAGGAAGTACAATAATCACTTAAACAATGGGATCTCATCAAGCTTAAAAGCTTCTGTGTTTGTATTGCTAAATGGGACACGGAGGACATAGGGTGAAAGGGATGTCGAGAACAGGTTGAAACCCTGGTACATCTAGCAGGCGTTTCGCCACCTCTACCCTTAACCCTAAAACTCCTGGCTCCCTAGGCAAGCCACAGTGATGAGCCACAGTGAATCCAGTGTTCTCACCTCCACTGTGACTGGAAAATAGAGTCTAAGGTGACAGTTCCTTTGCCCTGCCATTTGATACAACCCTAAGGTCACATCCACTTGGCTAATCTATGCAAAGCAGGCATTCGCAGATCGTGACCACTACCAATTCCCTTTGCCCATGTCTACCCCTGCCTCTCTCCTTTCCCTCTATATAACCAACGATATTCCTACAATAAACGAGAAGTCTTTCCATCGCATTCACCCTGGTAACACTCTCCAAAGAAATGAGCTGAACACATGGGGAGCCGTGCTCCCCAAGGGGACCATGCTCCCAGAGCTGTAACATTCCCAGGGGTACTCCCTCCCCGCCCAGGTCGGCAGAAGCCTCCACCAAAGCCTGGCGTCGCCCTGCCCACACAGAAGCAGCTGCTACTGGTGCCCTGGGCAATGGAGGGACCGAGAACAGAAGCGCTCCCTTCCCCTCCTGGGTGCCAGCAGCTGTGGCCAGAACCTCTCAGATGGCACATTTTTCAGCCGGCCATCAGCTGGCAGCTAGAAGCCACCGCAGAGCACGAGAAACAACAGATTTTAAACATCACTTCTGTACAGACAAACATACCTTACTCAGAGCCAATAGACCACCATCAAAATGGGAGATAATTTTTGCCAGGTATAACACAGACAGAAGTCTAATATCTAGAACTTACAAAGAACTCAAAAAATAAGTAATAAAAAATCAAACAGCCTGCTCACAAAATGGGGCATTGATCTCAACAGAGAATGCACAGAGAAGGAACACAAATGGCTAATTCTCATTTTAGAAAGTGTTCACCATCATTAATCATCAGGGAAATGCAAATCAAAACAACAATGAGATTCCACCTTACTCCAGTCAGAATGGCAATCATTAAAAAAATCCAACAATAGATGCTGGCAAGGTTGTAGGGAAAAAAGGAACCCTCATTCACTGCTGGTGTGATTGCAAACTCGTTAAACAACTATGGAAAGCAGTGTGGAGACTCCTGTATAGATTGGATATACCTACCAAAGGACTCAGCTATCCCTCTACTAGGCATCTACCCTTAAGATTTAACACCTCAGCACAGGGACATTTGCTCAACCATGCTTATTGCAGCTCAGTTCATAATAGCTGAGTATTGGGATCAACCCAAATGCCCATCTCTGGATGAATGGATATCAAAGTTGTGGTACATATACATAATGGAATTCTACTCAGTTGAAAGGAAAAATGACATAATGAAATTTAAAGGAAAGTGGGTGGACTTGGAGCAGATCATACTTAGCTAACTTACAGAACAGAAAGTCAAGCACCGCATATGATCCCTCATATGTGGTTCCTAACTAGGTTAAGAATAAACTCTAAGCAAACCTAACAGATGAAATGAGAGACTGTAAAAGGGGATGGAAGGAATGTGGAGGAGGAAAGGGAGAGTAGGGGAACCTACACAATAAGTTAAACTAATAATAAATTGAAACCATATACTCCTTACTTTCATAAAGTAAACTCTCGAGGACGATGTGGGCATCGCCTGGTAAGAGGGGCCATGAATAGCATGGGAGTAAGTCTTACCTCATGAAAAATCAATCAGACCTGCAACTCCCTGTCCCAGTTACTGGTTCCTTCCCAGACTGAGCTGTTGATCAATGAGACCCACAAAATCCCCAAAATTAGACAGGCTTTTGTCTAAGCTCTTGAATACCTGCCCCAGACCAAAGGTAAGATCCTATTGCTAAAGAAACCACATAAAGTCATCACACAACACTGAGAGACCCTGTGAGATGCAGAATGGCTTCCAGCCCCCAGATGCTAACATGTGTAGTGCTGGAAGGCATTACATGAGCTGCCAGGGGAAATTGGTCAGTGATATTTGTAGTAAGCAGAGACCTCTAATATACAATTCAGACAGGTGTCACGAGAATGCTGAAGACACTACTCTATGGGAGAGATCAGGGAGTCAAGAAGTGATCATTTGTGCAATAGTGGCACCAAAACCTAGGGGGGTATTCAACGGCTTTCAAATTGGCCAAGAGATCTGCTCAGTGACAAAGAACCCTTAACTGGAACTGGGATCCAGGGTATAATCCTATGGGGACAAATACCTGGGACCCAAGGGGAAATTCCCACTACCAGGGAACTACAGAGAGGCTACTCCCTATAGAATCTTACCAGATTAGCAATGGATGCCGCATTTAACCTATACTGATCTCACTCTCTGATAAAAATACTGTTTGTATTTTTCAGAAGGCAAGAAGAGACCTGTGGTCAATCTAAGTCCATCATCAAGCCACAGGATAATGGTGGACATCCTGACAACCCAAAGCAGAAGTACAGAGACAATTAAGATCTCAACAATAAAGCTGATTTAAAACTCACCCATTATGTCTTAGGGAACTAAGTGGAAGAGGGGAGCAGAAAGTATGTCAGAGTCATGGTCGAGCAGAATTTCCAGAGACACTGCCCCATGGACTGATTCAGTATGCCTACCGAGGAGAGCCCCCAGTGGATTGGGGACAGGGAGGAAGGAAATGGGAGTACCATCATAAGATTTGTTCATACAATGTATCTAATTAAGGATAATAGAGATAGATAAATGATAGATAGATAGATAGATAATAGAAAAAAGACTGATGCAAAAATTCATTAATAACAAATTATGAGTCAGAAAGAAAACAGGAAAGGAGGAAATTGTCAAAATGAAGATGCAAAACATACAGAGCAGTGCAGTGGTGTACACCTGTCATCCCAGCACTTGGGAGACTGAGGCAGGAGGTTTGAGAATTCAAGGCCAGCCTAGGCTACACAGTGAGGCCCTGTCTCAAAATAAAAATGAATAAATGAAGCCATTAACACACACACATGTATATATATGACCTACATTCAGATTTCAGATGCCTTGTCCTGAAATTTCGGAGCACTGAGGGTAGGGACTTCATGGGGAAAAAGAGATCCTAAAGAGATGAAGCACAAGCCCAGGGACAAGGTTCATATGAGATTCAGAGAGACATCAGCTAATCATGGCTCACGCATGGCAGGTGCAAGTCTTTCTAGAGCTCAGCCTTCTCATCTGCAGAGCAGTGACATCACAGGGAGGTTGAGGAGGAAGAGAGTCAAGGGATGGGTGTGCCTAAAGCAGGGAAGCACCATGTGCTCACCTCCTACACCAAGCATCAAGGGGATGGGAAGAGACTTCAAAGGGGAAAATGCCCAAGCCGCCCAGAGCAGTCAGGAATAATATTAGATTAATTATTAGAGAAATCAATCTTGAAATGAGCAAGTCATCGAATGTGAAATAAATGGGTAATAGAAAAGTGTTCTCTTGGCTTTGAGGAAAACACAGAACCCACACCAGGGAAGTCCTATAATACAGGGCACACATAGTCCAAGTCAGATTATCATCACAGCGGAGCCAAGCACCTGAAGGTGTAGGTAGTATCATTTCACTTGGAGCCATCATTTGAACAACAAGTATTTCTCTGATAATCTTGATTCTCCCTTTAAAGTCTCCTTAAAGGCCAGTTGTACATGCTACCACCTGGTTCTGATGCCCTGCTCCCTGCTTTTTGATGATGAATGGGGGCAGAGTGCATATATCCCTTTCCCCACCACAGGCAGGGTTCGGCCACGTTAGAAAATGAACTGAAAAGGGACAGAGAAAGCCTTGCAAGGTGTGTTTTCAGAATGGGTGGGAACTCTCCACCCATGTGAGCAGACAGGCAGGGCTTTGTGTAGGAGGGTGGAATGGTCAGAAACTGAACCTGAGACCAGACTGCTGGGGCTCAGAGCCTAGTGTGGAGAGAAGTGCCAACCGCCAAGCTCAGTGTACGAATCAAGGAACAAAAATGAGCATATATCCACACTGCTGTCTGGCCCATCATAGACATTTTTGATTTGCACATATTCCGGGAACTCCTGTGTGACAGTGGACAAGAGTGCTAAGTGGGCCCTGTCTGTTTCCCAGCAACTGGAGCCCACAGCCAAGAGCAAATGCTGCGGAGAACCTCAGACTTGAGGTCACAAGGTGAAAAGGCTTGAAGAATCTATAAGTGGTTCCCATGATCCACAAAAAATGGTGTGGAGGAGGTCACCTTCCGCAACAGCCAATGGTGGTGGCGGAAGAGTAGAATGGGAGAGTATTGGCAGGGTCCTCCTCCCCTCATCTGAGAGACAAGATCAGGGTCATTACTTAACCCTCACATGGTGGTACACATCTGTAATCACAAGCAAGGAGGCTCAAGAGTTATAGGCCAGCTTAGGCTACATGTATAGATTCTGTCAAAAACAAAACCAAAAATGAAGCAAAACAAAAACCAGAATCACTGCTTAGGTAGCTGAGGGTCTCTTCAAGGAAAGGAAGTAGGTGTCTTTTGTCCCTGCTACATGTCCACTGAGCCCCAGGGTGTGCTGAGAGAAAGAAAGAGCACACGGAAGAGTGACAGAAAGATGGGGACATCAAGCTAGGCAGAGTACAGCTTTAATCTCAGCATTCAGAAGGCAGAGGTAGAAAGATAGCTATGAATTTGAGGCCAACTTGGGACTATAGAGTGAGTTCCAGGTCAGCCTGGGCTAGAGTGAAACCATACAACTTGAATGAGAGAGAGAGAGAAGAGGAAGAGGAAGAAGGAGGAAGAGGAAGAGGAGGAGGGGAAGGAGGAAGAAGAGGAAGAAGAGGAAGAGGGAGGGAGGGAAGGAAAACAAAGGAAAGAAAATAAAAAAGAAAAGAAGAAAGAATGAGAGAAACAAAAGAAAGATGGGGAAATAAGGGCACAACCCACCCTTGGAGTCCCTCAATCCCCAGACATAGCAGGGTATAGCCTCCCAGCTGCTGCAGGTTAGAGCAGAGTGAAAGTGACATCTAGGCTGTAGCTGGGCCAGGACTCTCCTCAGCATGAGAGAGCTGAGGAGCACAGTGGGATACTGACCAGCAGAGATCCTCCAAAGCCCAACAGGCTTTACTGCAGGCAGGAAGCAGTAGCTGATGGGGTTGGGTTGTGTTGGAGCCTCTGCCCAGCTATACTACATCTGCATTGTGAGCTGGGTCCTCAGTAAGCAGGAAGGAGACAATGGCCCAGGGTCTGGTAGTCATGTGAGGATGTGTCCTTCCTGGCCCCCTCCCCTGTTCTCCTGAGCTAGCATCAGAAGGCCAGGCTCACAGAAAGGGAGGGGGTGTTTATGGGAAAACAAAATAGGGGCTTCCTGAGTTCAAACCCATTTCCTACCCCCAACATACATACACACTGTACACATGTGAACACATACACAGCACAGTCTGCCACTCCAAGTCTCTAGGGGAAAAGAAAGCTTTGGCTTGACTATATCTGAGGCTGAAAGTTTAACCATTAGCTAGCTATGAGACATCTGATTCCTTGGCCATTGAGGGCCTCTTGACCCAGTGGGAAGGGGCTTGTCAAAACAATTGGAGGAAATTATTGGGAAGGAAACAAAAACCTGAAAGTAGCCATGGGAACAGGCAGGCACAGTGGGAAGGGTGCAGAGACTATAGCATAGTAACCATTTGCAAATCTTTGCCAAAAGCCTGTACAGACAAATATATCTAGTATTAACCCTTGATCATCTATCTTAATAAATGCTACTTTAGGCAAAGCCCAGGCTTTTTGACATTTTTTAAAAAGTGAACTCCAGGACCCCAGCTCAGAGGATGGTCTTCCCTCCTCAGTTAATGCTCTCTGAAAATACATTCACAGAGGTGCCTCAATAGTGTGTTTTTTTTTTACAAGTGCACATTTTTTATTGTCCATAATGAGTTACATTATTTAATGGGCAAACAATGAGTTGTTATCCCCAGTTCCCCAATGCCTCTCTTCCCCATCCCCAATCAGCTGGATATCCTCCTCCGTGGGCAGTCTGGATCAGTCCTTGGGGCTGGGGACCATGGATAGCCTAGGAGTCAGTCCGCTTCTGTCAGCCCTAATGTGTTGTTACTGAGGGGGGCCATGTCTCTGGATATTCTCCCCCACAATCTTTCTGCCCTCCTCTTCTGCTCAGTTCCCTGAGTCATGGTGGGTGAGTATTAAGGCTGTTTTATTGTCAAGAACTTAGGGGTCTCTGTACTTCTGCTTTAGGTTGTGTCAAAAATCGTTGGTGTCTGTCTCACTGGCTTATCCTGTATTGACTGATTGGCTGTCAATATGAGTCCCTTGTTCATCCCATCATTGTCTGCAGGGTTCCATATGGATCCTCCATGGTATGTCTGGGGTGGCTCATCTCTTGTCAGAATGTCAGCTATCGGCCTGCAGTTCATTGGTAGGGTTGGATGAGCCACAGTTCTCTCGCTGCATTCTGAAAGATACAAACAGAATCTCCATCAGAGAGTGATATCAGTATACGTTAACTGGGATACACATTTCTGAATTAGCTAGATTCTATTTTTAGTAGCCTCTCCGTCAATTGCTCGCTTAGTGCATCTCTCCTTGGGGGCCCAAGAGTCCGGCTCCCAGTACATATTGCCCTAAGTCCCCAGTTCCAGTTAAGGGCTCCCCCTCAGTAAGTGGAATATTTGGTTGAATTTAAAAGCTGTTGATTGCCTCCCCCAGGCTTTGGCTCCTCCATTGCACAAGTGCTCTTTTCTTGGTTTGCTGTTCTCTCCCAGTGGGCAGTGTGTTCAGCCTACTCATGGCAGCAGACTGTGTTTCATGCCAGTGGTCTCTGTTTGTTCCAGCTGTCATTGACCATTTTCCCCTGGCAGCTTATGCAGTGCCTTCCAGCACTATACTAACTGCCATCTCGGGGCTGGTTACCATTCCGGACCTTGCAGGGTCTCTTGATGCTGATCGATGGCTTTCTGTGGTTTCTTCAGCAACAGGATTTGGCCTCAGGCCTGTGATGGGCTGAGCTGTTGACCAAAGTGACCCATGAGGTTCCAAAAACAAGACAAGATTCTGTCAAAGTGTTTTTTTTTCAGTCTAGTCTTGTTAACAATTGAAATTAACCCTCACAGAGGACACAATTATACCTAGACAAAGCAAACATTAAAACTACTTTTTTTAAAGTAAAGAAAATGAACCTTTTCAAGATTAAAAAGGTTTTAAAGGAAGAAGAAAAAAAAGAAAATAAAAATAAGCCTTTTAAAGTATAATCCCCTAGGGAGATGCAATTCCTCAACATACCCTCAGGCATTGCTGCCCCAACTTGTCCTCAAAGTTCTCCAGGGATTTGGCCTGTAAGTACCTCTGACCAGCTATTCTGGGCTTTTCACATCTCCTGATTCCTGTTTGCACTCTAGTTGGTTTTTTGGCTCTTTGTTTTTTTTTTCCACCAGGGCTTAGTCAAAATACTTTTCCAAATACCATGATATTTGAAACAGAAATATGTCTAGTGGCAAACACAGTACATGTCAGAAGCTCTCTGGAAAGCAAGTGCTATAAGATGGGCGGGAGTGGGGGTGGAGATCCCATCAATTCTGTGAGGCTCAGCCTCCTGAAGGAGGCTCTAGTTGGAGGACAGGTGGTGGGAAGACTGAGTGCCAATTTGTTTTGTTTGCTCAAGATGAAGAGCTGAATGACTTCATGGATACTTTTCATGATTGGACATTAGGTCTCTGTGGGTGGTTGTGGAAGACAATGGGAGAGACAAAGAGACACAAACACTGAAGTACACAGCGTGAGCTCCTTCTCTTCCTCCTCTTCATCCTCCTGAGACAAGGTCTTTTTGCCTCAGCCTCCCAACTAGGGTGATTACAGGGGTGTGCCACCATGCCTGGCACATGTTAGATTCTAAGGAAGGAATAAATAAGACAGAAAGAACATCTATGGGGTAGAGAGTGCTATGGGTCCATCAAATTCCACTGGCATTCCCTCCTTTGGACATAGTTGGACTACATTCCCCAGGCTCCTCTGCAATTGGTTGAATCCATGTGACAGATCCTACCAATGAACATGCAGAAAGACTGAGTGTCCTTGCTGGGGAGGGGGCATTCAACCATAAAAATATCCCAAGGGGAGCCATCACCTTCCTCCATGACCTTCTTTCCCATGGATTATGAGATGGAAAAGCCCAAGATGCAAAGCAACGGTGCCTCTACATGTGCAGACTCTCTTTCCCCACACCATGGACCCCATTAAATCGTGACTTGAGGAAGATTCCAAAATGTGGAGTTGTTTGTTACTTTAGTGAGCTTCTTGTGACTGATCAATTTTCTTTTTAAAAATATTTTCTATGGTAGCATACAAATTAATGAATTTTATTATAGGGTTGCCACACAATGTACATACATATATTCCATTTTGCTTGGTTCTTATTCATTCCCCAGCCCCAGTACTCTGCCCCATCCCTCCAACCTCTCTTGCTGTTTCCCTATTTTTCCTTAAAAAGTAACTTCTGCTTTCATGGCATATATATTCTATTACCTTCTCTTTTTTCCTCTTCCTGTCTTAAGGTCTTTTCCTCCCTTCTCAAAGTCCCCGTCCTCTGTAAAAATATTTATTTGTTTATTTATTATTTAAGAGAGAAAAAGAAAAAGGGCAGACAGAGAGATAGTGAGTATGGGTATGACAGGGCCTCCTGCCACTGCAAACAAATTTCAGACTCATGGACCACTTTATGCATCTGGCTGTACATGGGTACTAGGGAATCAGACCTGGGCCATTGGGGTTTATAAGTAAGTGTCTTTAATCACTAAGCCATCTCTGTAGCCCCTCACAGTTCCTTTTATATTTGTATGTTCAGCATGAGTGCACAAGCACATGTGTGTGCATGTGCACACGTGTGCAATGCACACACATACATTTAAATATGAAGACTACATATGAGAGAAAATATGTGGCATTTGTTTTTGAGTTTAACTTATTTCATTTAACATAGTGATCTCTAGGTATATCTATTTTCCTGCAAATGTAGTGATTTCATTTTTCTTTATAGCTGAATAAAATTCCATTGTGTACATGTGCCACATTTTTTTTCATCCACCCATCTATTGTTGGACAACTACTCTGCTTGCACTTCTTAGCTACTGTGAATAGCTCAACAATAAGCATGGATGCACGAATGGTTCCATGTTGTGACTTAAGAGTTCCTTGGGCATAAACCCAGGAGTGGTAAAACTGGGTCATATGGTAGCTCTACTTTTACTGTTTTTGAGGAACCTCCATACTGATTTCCATAATGGATGCACCGGTTTACACTCTGCCAACAGTGAATAAAAGTCCCTCTTTTTCTGAATCCTCACCATTTGTTTTCTTAATGACAGCTATCTGGCTGGGATGAGATAGAATCTTAAAACAGTTTTAATTTGCACTCCCCCACTGCCTAAGGATGTTGAACACTTTTCCTCGTATTTATTGGCCGCTTGTCATTAGGCCATGAATCCATTTGAGGCTGGGATTTTCTTCGTGGGAAGACTTTATTACTGGCTCAATCTCATTGTTGTGGAATTGTTTAACTTCTTTGTATTTTCTCTATTTAATTCATCTAGGAACTTATCCAGTTAGTCTACATTTTCCAAGTTTTTGAAATATAAGTTTTCAAGATACCCTTAATGGCTCTCTGGATCTCATTGGATCTGTTGTTAACCTCCTCTGTTCAGTAATAATTTTATTAATTTTCTTCTTTTTCATTATTTTGGTTTGGCTAAAGGTTTGTCGATCTTATTTATCTCTTCAAAAAAAAAACAAACAAAAAATCCTGTTTGATTCTTTGTTATTGTGCTTTTATCTCGATTTCATTAATTTCTGCCCTGATCTTTATTGTATCTTGCCATCAATGTTACTAAGTTTGGCTTCTTTTTGTTTTTTTAAGATCTTTGGTGACCTTAAGGTTTGTCAAGTAATTTATTTAAGATTACTTTTTTTTATAAGAGTCAACACTCAAAGCTATAAACTTTCCTCTGCTAATGTCTTAACTATATCACAGAAGTTCAAGTAAATTGTGCTTTCATTCTCACTTGGTTCTTAGAACTTTAATTTTTCTTCTTGATTTCTTTAATGACCCACTGTTGACTCAAAAGTATACTTGCTCAGTCTTGAAGAATTTATATAGTTTCTATTGTTACTGATTTCTACTTTCATCCCACTACAGTCTGACAAAATATAAGAAATTATTCCAATTCTTTTACATTGTCTAGACTTGTTTTGCAGCCTAGAATGGGTTTCATTTAAAGATGATCCCATACGGTGTGAGACAATGTGTATTCTGTATCTGGTTTAGGTGGATTCTTATATAGCTATATGTCAAATTCATTTAATCTATGGTATAGTTTCACTGTGGGGGTTCTTTTAGTTTAAGTGACCCATCTAGGGATAAAAGTGAGTTATTAAGGTTAATCACTATTAACATACCAGAAGCTATTTGACCTTTTATGAAAAATAGTACTTGTTTTATGAAAATAGAAGCCCTATCTGGGTGTGGTGACACACACCTTTAATCCCAGCACTTGGGAGGCAAAGATAGGAGGATCGCTGTGAGTTTGAGGCCAGCCTGAGAAGACATAGTGAATTATAGGTCATTCTGGGCTAGTGTGACCCTACCTCAACCTCCCTTCCCCCAAAAAAGAAAGAAAGATTTGCTTTGTATATATTTGCAAGTGGTGTGTCTTGATGGACTGTTCCTTTTATTAGTGTGTATTGTTCTAATTATGAAGTCTACTTTACCAGATGTAAAGGTGTATACGTGCTTTCAGAGATCCATGCTCTGATTCTCAGTCTGGGGTGTCTTTTCCAGTGAGGTAGATGTGTTTTTTGAAGACTACAGATAGCTGAGTAGAAATTTTTATGTGTGCTGTGGGGAGGGAGGGTGAGACAGAGTCTCAAGTAGCTCAGATGGCCTTGAACTCCTATGACTTTGAACTTCTGATCCTCTGCCTCTACTTCCTGTCTGATTGGTAGACCGGCATGTACCACCACACCCATTTGATTCTAAATTTTTGACCCAGTCAACCGGTCTTCATCTCTTTATGAGTTGAGGCCATTCTACTTAAGGTTCTTAAGAAATGTTTGCCACTTTCTGGAAGCTTGTTGATAAGTTTTTTTAGTTGATAGAATTACTGTTTGTTCATTTCTTTCTCCCTTAATTAGTTTTAATAACTTTCCGATTTACTGTGTTAGACATGATGAATGATTCCTTCTTAGCTCTTCTTTGTTCAGCTATTTCTCTCATGAATTTATTCTTTCCTGTGCTCTCCTGATTGAGACTTTCTTCCTCCTTTGTGTACAGCAGTCTTTCAAATATTTTCTGCAGGGTGGCCCTTGGTTGTCATGAACTAAATACCTTTGTGTTTCATGTACTGAAATACCCTCATTTCACCTTCAATTTTAAATGGCAGCTTTGCTGGATATAACTACTTGGTTGGTAACTATTTATATTCAATGGGCTTAAAATAGATCATTTCATTCTTTCCTGGCTATTAGGGTTCCTGATGAGAGATCGGATATTATTCTGATTTCTATCTTTGTAGTTAATATTTTCACACTACAGTTTTTAATATTGTTCATTTTGACATGTTGGAAAACATTATGGACAGGGTCTTCTCTGACCATATCTACTTGAGGGGTCCTAAATACTTCTTGCATTTGAATGTCCATTGTTTTCTCTGGTTTTGGGGGATTTCCTGCTATAATTTAATTGAATAGATTCTCTGCTCCCTTAGTGTTTATCTTAACTCCTTCTTCTATTCCATGGATTCTTGGGCTTTATTTCTTGATAGCATGCCAGAGTTCTTGAGTGTTGTAGTCATGATCACTTATTATTTTTCCCTTATTAATGTCTATGTGTTTTCTTTCCTTAACCTTGTCCTCTATCCCTGATATTCTTTTTTTCTGTTTGATCAAGTCTACTGTTGGTGCTTTCTATTGTGTTCTTTATGTAGTTCTTTTTTTAATTATTTTTTTTAATTTCTAACACTTCTATTTCATTTTCTTTTAGATCTTAATTTTATTGCTGAATTTTTCTTCCATGTTACAGACTCGGGAATTTCTCCATTTTTCTCCCTATATGTTCCTAACTTTCCTCTCTAGGTCCTGCATTGAATCTATGTGCCTGTTTGTATCCTTTCTTAGGTCATTGATAATTTGTATGTCTGTGTCTTTGAATCTAACAGCTCAAGAGTTGTTATCTTGTGTAGGGGGTGTATTGCCTTGATTTATCTTAATTTCTTTGTTTCTGTGATGAGATTTTCCATAGCCGTTGGTTTGGATATCTCTTCTGGTTTTATTTGGGGATCCTTTCATGTATTTTGAAGTAGTCTTTTTATGTTATCATACAAAGTAATATAATGTTTCATCATGGCATTTTCATGAACTGCCCTCACCGAGCCTCTTCTCCCTCTATAGCTGGTTACCTTTCTTCCCTCAAAAGTCAACTTTTGAGTGCTTAAACCCCAAGACCACTTTTGAAGGAGTCTTCATTTCCCCTCCTCCCATCTGAGAGCCACAAGGCCAGAGCTGTGTTTGGCGTGGCTCCTCTCCATGACTCATTTTCCATGGGTCATCTATGTTCTTATCACACTTTTCAGATATCCTATCACCATCCTTATGAATTTCTCAAACTTTTTCTCTTTGGTCCAGAGTCTCTGTTTTCACTGGGTCATATGTGGAAGCTTCTAGTCTGTCATTGCACCTGCTGGAAGTTGTGACTTACATATTTTCTATGGCTTGTTAGAAGTCTGCGGCTGGAAGACTCCAGGGAAATTTACTAATGTAGTCTGAAACTATTTTTAAAAAGAGAACTAGTCTATCCACTAAGTGAAAAGCATTGTAACCTTTAAAAATTATTTTATGAGGGCTGAAAAGATGGCTCATCTGTTAAGGCACTTGCCTGCAAGAGCCTAAGAGCCTGAGTTCAATTCCCCAGTATCCATGTGAAGCCATGCATCTGGGCATCTAGCCTATTTGCAGTGGCTCTCTGTATCTCTTCTATCTCTCTCTGATTGCAAATAAATAAAAACAAATAAATTATTTTATGAGCTTGGGCATGGTGACATACCTATTATCTCAAAACTTTAGATGTAGATGCAAGAAGATTGCAAATTATAGTCCAGTCTAGGCTGCATGTCAAGACTTTGTCTCAAATACATATATATATATATATATATATATATATATATATATATATATATATATGTGTGTGTGTGTGTGTGTGTGTGTGCAAGTATATGCAAGAATATAAAAATACTATTTTAAATAATTTTTGAGAATTAAACATCATTAGTAGAAAAAAGAATATAAAAATATGCATTGAGTACTCCTTATCTTCCCTTATACGTGGGACCAGAAATGTTTCCAAATTGGAATCTTTTTTTAATATTTGGCATATTTACATTTATATGTAAATATGCCAAATTTTATATATTATATATATTATATATAATATATTATATATAATGAGATAACATTAGGACTAAAAACCAGGTGTAACCACAAAAGTCAGTCATGTATTCTCTCTACCTTATAAACAAATCCTGAAAATTATTCATTCTATTTATCTTTCTAATATTGGGTACTTAACACAGGGCTTTGCACATGCTAGTTAAATCCTGTAACACTTAGCTACACCCTTGTCCATTTTTCTTGGCTTTTTATTTTGAGACAGGGTCTCACTAAGTTGCCCAGGCAGGTCTTGAACTTGTGATCCTTTGCCATAGCCTCCTGAGTAGCTGAAACTATAACATATACCACCAGGCCATGTTCTTACAGATAATTTATGTGCAGTATTTTCTGTTTTGACTAAAACCCCTCATATAAGGTCAAGTGTGGGATTTTCCCTTTTCTGTGTCACAGCAATAATCAAGAGGTTTGGGTTTTAGAGAGTGATTCAGATTCTGTATTTCCAATTGAGGAACATACGGCATGTATATGAAAATGCAAACAGGATCAGGATTTGAGGCCTATGAGTTATTTTTTTTTCTTCTTTCTGCTTTCCCTTATTTTCTTGAACACATTTTCAACATTATGAATGAAAAATAGGGGCTGGGGAGAGGTTCAGTGGATAAAGCACTCAAGTTGGAATAACAAGATTTTGACCTCCAGACTCCATGTAAAAAGCTAGAAGTCATCACAGGCTTCTGTAATCCCAGCACACTGATGTTGATGGCAAGATGAAGACAATTTCTGGTAAAGCTCATGGGAAATGAAGCAAAGAACAGCAAAGAAAGAAAGAGAAAAACCCTACCTCAAATGAGTTAGAAAGAAAACCCAAAAGTTGTCCTCTGACCTCCACACACATACCCACACTCACACACATATGCACATACCACACACAAATTTTAAAAAGTAAAAAAAATAAAATATTATACGGTATACTGCATTTATTCCCAGTACTATGCACATGTACACATGTATGAGTACATGTACACACACACACACACACACACAGTCATTTACTGAGGTCATCATCAAGTGAGCACTCACATCTTTTGGGGGCCCAGATACTGAAAATAGAGCTCTTACATGATCCTGTGAGCCCTTTACCTGTGGTCTGTCCTCAGAAGACCACAATTCCCCTCTCAGAACCTATTGTGCAGGGGCAGAAAATAGGCAGGGAGATTCTGGAGGCAGAGCCCATAGACTCACTTGCTGATGCAAGTTTCCGTTTTGTTGTAAGCATGGATGACACCCAGGCCCTGGATGGAGGAGATGATGTGGGAGAACCAAGGTGACCGGCTAATGTTCTCCATCTGCTTAAGCTGTTGGACTCCTCGGTAGAAAATACTGTGGGGAGAATAAGAGAGACCAAGAAAACATAAAGTAGGGTGTCAGTGCAGTGATCTGATCACACCCTCCACTTAGCTATGTCAGAGTTTGGTGCTGGAACTGGGGAAGAGAGGGGCCTATCATTCTTCTCTCCAGGATGTCCTCCCCAGTTGAACAAGAGATGGGCATCTGAGAGGCATGGGTACACTATCCCTTCATTGGTTCTCAGACCTGAGTGCTTTCTGTGGTATAGGATGTGACTTTAGTCTTTGAAGACCCCATGTTTTCAAACAGTGCAGTCCCTGAATGTGAGTCAACCTTTTTTATTTCATGTTCAACCAAACAAAGAGGGATCTACTCTAGCTTGGGAGATGGCTCAGCAGTAAAAGGCACTTGCTTGCAAAGCCTGACAGCCCTGGTTTGATTCCCCAGGACCTAGGTAAAGCCAGGTAAAGCACAGTGTGGCATATGTGTCTGGAGTTCATTTGCAGTAGCAGGAGAGCCTGGTGTGCCCACAGCCACTCTCTGTCTGCCTCTTTATCATTCTCAAACAAATAATAAAAATATTTGTTTTTAAAAAGGGATAAATATATTAGCAGAAAGATAGCAACCATGTCTTGTAGAGTCCTGGCCTGGGACCAATTTGCCCACCTCTCAGGACTGCTCTGGAGCTAAGGCCTTAGCATAGCACCTTGTGTTTAGTAAGTGACAAAAATCAATGGTTCTACCATCAGAGAAGAAATCAGGCACTCAACATCACCTAACTACCAGCCTTTGTGACTATGTGCTGTGAGTGTGTATGGGCTTAAGTTGTGTA
>PVHP010018756.1:0-18570 GCA_004024765.1 Zapus hudsonius
CTGAAACAGAAGGGCAGCCACTGGGTCTTCCAATAACCTGTGCTCAAGGTACCATGAGATCTGATTGTCACCCTGTATATAAGGAGACTGAGACCTGCAGAGGGGATCCAGAACAGTTCCTAGGTCTCTGCTCCTAAGTCCTAGACTTGTCTCATCTTGTCCATCTTCCACAGGATCCTACACCACAGCTCTTCCCTCCCCAAATGCTTTTGTTTCTGATACTGGGATTTCTATTTTCTTCCCATGATCTATATTTATTTTGACATCTGAAATGAACTGCTTTAGTAAGCATAGCTTTATAAAAGACACAGTAATATTTTAAAATGCAGTTCTATCTTTTTGTTTTCTTAAATAGTCTCACATATTTCTCAGAAATTCTGTTATTTTTCCAAATTAACTTTCAGATAATTTCATTCACTTATTTAATAAAATCTGTTTTTGCATATTTATAAATTAAATTGGAGGAATTTAATGTGTCTGTAAGCCTCTTACTTAGAAATATAACACTCTATTAAGATCTTCTGTAGCCCTCAGTAAAATTTTATTATACTGATTTATATTATACATTTTGTTATATTTAATCCTATAAATTTTAAGGTTTGTTGTAATCTTTTTCTTACACATTTTTTATTATTTCTGAGATATCAAAAAAGATACTGGGGTGTGTGTGTATGTGTGTGTGTGTGTGTGTGTATGTTCTGAGATGTTGATGATTGAACCCAGGACTATACACATACTAGACAAATGCTTCTACCACTGAGCTCTAGCTCCATCTCCACGATTGTGTTTTTTGTACTGTTTTTAAGTTGCCTTCTTTTTATTTTTTTAAATATTTTTATTTATTTGCAAGCAGAGAGTGGGGGTGTGCACAAGGGCCTCTAGCTGCTACAAACGAGCTTCAGATGCATACACCACTTTGTGTATTTGGCCTTACATGGCTACTGGGGAATCGAACACTGGTCATTAGATTTTACAGAAAAGAGCCTTAACCACCAAGCTATCTCTCCAGCCCCCTTCTTTTTATGTCTAGTATCATTTTATATGGCTGTATGATTAACTTATATATTGTCATCAAAGGAAAATTTGGAGAATGTGTCAAGATTTAACTATTTTGCATTTCCATTAGGTTCTACACTATTCAATGTTAATATTACAATTAGGTACACTATTCCTTGAAATGTTTTCTCAAATCTGAAGGACTTAACAAAAAGACACTTATGTCTAAGAATCAGAATTTTAGTTTTGAGTTGTTCATAGAGTTACTTGTTTTTTATTATTATTTAAAATTTTTATTAAAAAATTTACATAATCCCCCCAACTACCGTCCTTTATCCCCCTTCACTGAAGTTAGTTTTCAAAAAGTATAATGTATGATCTTAGGATTTGATACCACCAAAATGTAATTTCTTCATTTGGATTTTATTTTTTTAAATATTTTATTTATTCATTTTCAAGCAGAGAGAGAGAGAAAGAGAGAGAGAGAGAGCGAGCGAGCGAGCGCACCCGGGGCACCACCTTGTGGGTCTGGCTTATGTGGGTCCTGGGGAATTGAACCCAGGGCCTTAGGCACTGGAGGCAAGTGCCTTAACCGTTGAGCCATCTCTCCAGCCCTGGATTTTATTTTTAAAAAATCTTCAGTTTTTCTTCCTTACCTACTACTCTGGGGATATATTTGTATGGGTCATTGATCGGTGATGTTTACTTATCCTATTAAAGTTACATCTGATAATCTGATTAGATAGGAATCTCATTGTAAACTTGATCTTTTATTTACTTATTTGCAAGTAGAGAGAGAGACAGAGAGAATGTGTGTGTGCCAGGGCCTCCATCCACTACAAACAAACTCCAGGTCTTTCTTTAAGACCTAACTGGGGGGAAAAAAAAAAAAAACCTTCCCCAAGAGGCTTGTCTAGATCTTCCCTCAATCCCAAATTTACAACTACTGGCTTAGGCCTGTAGGTCTCCATTACTTTAAAAAAAATTATACATAATTTTAAAATAACCATTTAAATCATTTTAAGTATACAATTCATTAGCATTATGTATCTTCCCACTGTTATAAAACCATCATCACTGACTTCTGTTACCACATTTATATTTAGTATTTATGGATATAATTGTTGGTTCTAGGATGTAAACAAAAATTTAGCCTCTGCCTGGAGCTACCTGGAGATACAGCTCAGTGAGAGAGCACTTCATGTAAGGACCCAGGTTCAATCCCCAGCACTACAAAAACAAATTTTTAAAAAGACCCCCCCCAAAAAAAAAGAAACCCACTACTTTGTATGGTACTTTAATAAAGTCACTTTAAAAAAAAAAAAAAGTTGGTTTGGGGCTGGAGAGATGGTGCAGCGGTTAAGGCACTTGCTTGCAAAGCCTGATGACCCCAGTTCAATTCCCCAGTTTCAGCATAAAACCAGATGCACAAAGTGGCACATACACCTGGAGTTTGCAGTGGCAGGAGGCCCTGGTGTGCCCCTTCTCTCTTCCTCTATCTTTTGTTCTGCTTACAAATAAATAAAAATATTAAAGCCAAACTTTCTTTTAAAACTTGGTTTTATATATAAGTGCGCAATTAACATGGATGGGCATGAGCATGATTTGGTAACCTCCTTTATTGTGTCCTGAGATTAGACTGTGTCTGCAGCATTGGAGTGATCTACTGAGGTAAAATAGGGAATGTGTTCAGTTTCCTTCTTTGAATTGCTTTTTTCAAATGGTATTTGTTGGAATTTTTTTCAGGTTTTTTTTTTAACGTTCTTGGCACAGTTTCTTTGGGTTTTTAATTATTTACATTAAGTCTAGCTTTTGCCTATATTTTTCCTTTAAATATGCTGATGAAATGGAGCACTTTGTGTTAGAAAAGGTAGATATTTCAAGAGTGTGATGTGCCTCAAAGCAACAGTAATCATTGAGACTTTCAGCATGCTTGCTATTGCATTTGTCCAAGCTTTAACTGTGCAGTCTTGTTTGCTTTGCTTCACTCTTTTCTAAGCCCTCGTTGACATCTCTACAAGTGTTTCAAAATTGTCTTTTTTTTCCTTCTAGAGTTTGCTCCCTGTCTTTTCTCTTATAATCAAACGAGTGCACATTTTTCTCCTTTTTTGTGTATATGTACCTTAAAACATATGTATTCTCAGAGTATGTGGGTCAGGAGTCTAGGCATAGTTGAATTGGTCCTTTTGCTCAAGGTTTTAGCCACGCTATGTTCTCATGGGGAACTATCCATATCCAAGGTTACTCACATTGATGTTGGAAGAATTCATTTCTTCACTGTAGGGCATAGCTTTCTTTTTTTTAAAAAAAAATCTTTTTATTGACAGCCTCCATACATATAGACAATATAACATGATCATAATCCTCTCCAACCACCTTCCAGTTTCTCCCTCCTACCCCTCTCACTGAATCTCTTCTAACTAGTCTTCCTTAATATTTTGATGTCATTATTTTTCCTCTTCCTATTACACAGCTACTGTGAGGTTATGAATGCCGCAGTCACTTTGCATCTGAAAGACAGTATTGCAAAACACTCCTTTTGTTACTTTGTTTTTTACATTCTTTCCACCACTTCCTTTTCCTCTTCCTGAAATGGTACATGAACCTTGGTGTGTGTGATAAAGATATCTTAATGCATTTAGCCAGGGAACAGTAGTAGTTTCCTCCCTAGGGCTTATGACCTCCACAACCATATGCTTTTGATTAGGTTTTTTTTGTGCCAGGCATGAATTCTTTTCCATTAAGTGGGCCTCAAATCCAGTCAGAGAGCAATTGGTTTCCCCATAACAGACATGCCACCATTGTACCTGTTGGTGTATTTGGTCTGGCTGGCCAGCCATTAAGTGTTCAGGGTCCACTGCTGGCAAAAACCATTGATGACTTTTCTCTCCCAACAGGCTGAATAGCTTTTTCCAGCAGCATAACAGCTAGTCAACAGGGAGGAGGCTTCCAGCTCAGCTCCAGCTTGACTTCTCAGTGTCCTGCAGCCCAAACATTAACATGCATTTTGAAACATCATAGAGTCTGAGTTGGAAGAATCGGTTGTGATCATCCAATGTTCGCTTTGCAAGTAAATTAAGACCCACATTAACAGTGCCAAAGGAGTTTCAGCCTGTAAGTGGCAGAAGCAGCTATGACTCAAGGATATTTTTGTTGTGGAATCAGTGAAAAGGGCTTGGTTCTTCTCCTGAGCCGAAGGATTCTATGTGATGTCATTGAGATACACTGGGGATGGGAGAAAGATGACCCTCAAAATGTACTTTTGCGCTTGGTGTTGGCTCTTTGTAGACACCTGAAAAAAAAGGAAGTTTTATTTGCCAGGGATAGGTATGTAGGAGGATTTGATTAGTAGTGGGCATTGACTAGCAGACCTGGGCTTTGGGTCATCTTTTAAGGATAATAGAAGGAAGTCAGTGACTACCATCAGGGTCCATTTCACATGTGAAAAAAGGGGGCCTTTGAAAGCTTTTAATATTGTAAATATTTGCCTACCCATATTTTGAGAACAAGGTGAGCTCATAGAGATGATACCCTTCTCTCTCCATTCTTTAGTTCTCACCCTCCTAAAACAAGATGCAAGAAAATCAGGTGACAGGAATGATTAAGGAAAATGCTTTCTAAAAAATGAGTGTGTGGGTTTGTGTAGGTGTTAACGTGGAGTGATGAAGGCGGCTCACTGGCTGCTTATTCTCCTTTTAATTTTGTCTTTTATTAAACACATTTTGAGTTTATCTCTTATTTTTTTCTGATTCGTGTAGCTGTGCTACCCTAGATACAATTCTTTTTTTCTCTCTTGCCACCTTCCTAATGATGCTTTGGCATGCTTATCCTTTATAGCTTTAGGAGTACGTATGCCCTTCATTATCATTGTGTTATAAATCTCAAACTCTTTGTGTCTGACTTGTCGCATCTGTAAAATGGACAAAATGATAATATCTACCTCATATAATTGCTGAACATATTAAATTTTTTTCAAACAAAATCATTCTTTTATTGTTCTGGAGTACAGTGGATGTTGTGGTCAGCTTTCTAGTTGCTGCACAGAAAGAACCCAAACAAAAGCGGCTTGTAGAGGAATGGGTTTATTTGGCTTACGGACTCGAGGGGGGAAACTCCATCCTGGCAGGGAAAACGATGGCATGAGCAGAGGGGTGGACATCACCTCCGCCACAGTACTGGAAACAGCAACAGGAAGGTGTGCCAAACACTGGCAAGGGGAAGCTGGCTTATAACCCCTATAAGCCCGCCCCCAACAACACAGCTCTAGCGAGGTTCTAATTCCTGAACTGCCATCAGCTGAGGATCGATTACCCATCCATTTGTTTGTGGGGGACACCTGGATCAAACCATGACAGTGGTATTCAGTATTACATATACATATATATAATCACACAACAAAACTAATCATTTATTTGTAATTTAATAAAGTGAATGCACATCATTGTGAAACAAAGACAGTGCCTACCTTGCTCATGTTCTTTGAAATTACTATATGAATTACACTCATTCATTGGGTTTGCTTATTACATTTTAATGCATGCTTTCCTTTAATTGATTCTATTCCCAGAACCCTTACCCTTCTTTGGTACCATATCTCTCCCTAGTAACAACTACAATTTATTTATCAAATGTAATTTATAAAATTTAATTTTTTCTCTTTTCTTATTTACATTTCTGGCATGGGATGTTAGTCTTGGTCATTCTGTAATATCTAGTCTCATAATTCATAATTCCATAAAATTATGATTTACTTATTTGAACATTAAAGAATTTCTCATTTGGTGAGGTGCATTGCCAAAAATATAAGGATGTGCTAATGAACCCAACAATACACTACTTAGTCAGATATGATTTGAGATGGTAGCTTTCTCAGATTCATTTCATTCATATGCCTTCTCACCTGTATTGATTCTACTGCACATATTAATTTAATACACATACAACTCTCACAATGATCTGACATATAGTAAGCATTAAGACAGAGCTGTTATTAACTTCTATGATCATACTCTTTATAACTTCATCCTACTAGTTAAATATATATTTATGTGTTTTTATTTATTTATTTATTTATTTATTTATTTTTTTGGTTTTTTTGAGGTAGGGCCTCACTCTAGCCCAGGCTTATATGGAATTCATAATGTAATCTCAGGGTGGCCTTGAACTCTCATTGATCCTCCTACTTCTGCCTCCTGAGTGCTGGGATTAAAGGCGTGTGCCTGCCTTCTTGGTCTTCTCTGTTATTGAAGAGTCTTCTCAATTTTTTAAAATATTTTACGTATTCATTTTCAAGCAAAGATACAGAGAGAGAGAGAGAGAGAGAGAGAGAGAGAGAGAGAGAGAGAGAGAACACCAGGGCCACCACCTTGTGGGTCTGGCTTATGTGGGTCTGGCTTATGTGGGTCCTGGGGAATTGAACCCAGGGCCTTAAGCACTGGAGGCAAGTGCCTTAACCACTGAGCCATCTCTCCAGCTCAGTCTTCTCAAATTTTAAACAACTTAATGTTTTAAAGAAAACTAAAACAGAGCAAAGATGAACAATTTAATTTCTTCAGTCTTAGAGAATGAAATTTTTTTCCTTCATATTACAGGTGGTATGCAAGATTACAATTATGTATGGGCCAACTGTTTTGAGATCACATTAGAATTGTCTTGTTGCAAGTACCCACCAGCTTCACATCTTCATCAGGAATGGGTGAACAATCGTGAGTCTTTGATCACATTGATTGAAAAGGTAAAATAACTGACTGGAACTTTGGAAGTTAGAAGTAATGGATTAAACAAGGGAGAAATTTGGATGTATATGAATGAGAGTTTAATTTATTATCATTTATCATATCTGTTTTAAGATTGTAGATTGCCTCTAGAAATAATTATAATTTATTACAGCATATTCTCACTCTGCTTCTCACCCCTTACTCCCTGTTGTTCCATATGGCTTCTTTTGTCTGTCTTAGAGCACTTTTACAAATGGAAATAATTAGCCAGATTTGTACTGCTGGGGGCTTGCAGTGAGGCTTAGTGGTAGAGCAAGTGCTTGGCATGGATAAAGCCCTGAGTTCAATTTTACAACACCAATAAGACCCCACAAATTTGTACTATCAGGTTAATAATATTCATATTTGCTAGATACTACTTGAACCTGGACTTCAATTTAATTTAGACATCAAACAAGCTTATACAACTATTTGCCATGCTTTATAGTTTGGTGAGAAAATTAGAAGCCTGGCTTTAAAGAGAGGAAATTTCAAAAGTATCTTAGTAGTGTAGTGACATATATGAATTAAATTTTAGAAATTAATATTTGTGTTTATATTTTGTTTCAACTTCAAAGGATTGAAAAAATTACAAAGGTGGTGGTTAGCTTTATTTTTAAAAATTCTAACAGAAATGCTGTATTCTCTTGTCTTCCAAGTTGATTGCCTCTGAGCTTTGATTGTTATCTTTTAGGTCCACATTGGAATTAAAGGATTTGTCAAAGATTCAGTAACTGGATCTGGGTTGGAAAATGCAACTATCTCAGTGGCTGGTATTAATCATAATATCACAACAGGCAGATTTGGTGATTTCCACAGATTACTTGTTTCTGGAATTTATAATCTTACAGCAGTTTCAGCTGGGTAAGAATTTTTGGTTTTGCTTGTGTGTTTGCGGGGGGGTGGTAGGTAGTGTCCTGTATACTTGCCTGCAGTGGGGTGTACTTGCCTATGGTGGCCAGAGCAGAACATGAGGTGTACTGGTCCATCCCTCTTCTAGCCCGTCTGTTTTGAACCAGTCTCTTTATTGATCTTGGAGCTTGGGGGGGTTCCAGTAATTCTCAAGTCTCTGCTCCCATGCAGGAATGGAGTTACAGGCATGTATGGCCACAGCCAGCTTTTTATAGGGAACCTGGAGATTCAGCTCTGGCTAACTGAGGCCTCCTCATGCTTGCACAATAAGCACACTTAAGTTGAGCCATCATCTCTCCAGCCTATCAACTGAGTAAAATTTTTAACTAGACCCTTTTTTTAAACTTTTAATTAAAATGCCAAGCTTCTATTTTATGTCTAAGACAAAAAATAGTATACTAAATGTTACTCACTGTATCTGGCCTTTATTTTTTATTTTCTGAGGGTTTTTCCCCCTTTTCCAGTGAGAAAGCACTATTATGGATGGGTTTAGCACATAGTCTTAACAGTGGAAAGCATAGTTTTAGCATTAGGAGGAAAAACTATTTTGAAGGTTGAAAAGATGTGCAAAGCATCATCTCAGGGCTAATTGAATCCCAGAACAGAAGAAACCCAGGGCTCTGTAAATAGCACTCGAAAAATTTTTAGCAGCAGCCTTCCATATATTCAAGGAATAGTCTCCCATTTCCCCTGGAAACCCTTATGGAAACTTGCTATCATAAGAATTAATTTATAGGGGCTGGAGAGATTGCTCAGTGGTTAAGGCACTTGTCTGTAAAGCCTAATCACCCAAGTTCCAGTCCTCAGTACCCAGATAAAGCCAGATACACAAATTGGCTGGCATATGCGTCTGGAGTTCTTTCTCAGCAGCTGGAGGCTCTGGCATGCTCATTATCTGTTTGTCTCTCTATCTGTCCCTCCTCTCTATCTCTGCTTGCAAATAAATAAATAAATAAATAAATAAATAAATAAATAAATAAATAAAATTTTTAAAAAGAATTAATTTATAACCTTTAATTTAATTTTGAAGATGGGAAAAAAGTGGAAATGGCAGTTTGATAAGGCACTGCAAGGGTAGATAATGTGTGCCTTGGAATATTATAGCAACAGTTATAATGGAGTGATTAGTATATTTGTTCCTTTGTGACTTTTTTGATAAGTATTCTTGTGTATGGTATCTGAAAAGTTGATGAAGGGAACAATTTAATCTGAGATTCTCTCTGAGTTAACATCCTGAGAATCTTAAATTTATCTTTGTTTAGTTCTGAGTTTTGATAGGCCACTAAGTGTAACCGTATAAAAAGGCTATTTTGTTTTTATAAGGCTAAGCCATCTTCTTTTTCAAATATTTTTCAGGTATATGCCACTGACCATTAATAATATAATTGTGAAAGAAGGACCAGCCACAGAGGTGGATTTTTCTCTTCGGCCAACTGTGATCTCAGTAATTCCTGACACAACGGAGGCTGTGGCAACAGCTAGTACAGTTACTGTCCCTAATACTCCTCTTGGAACATCATCTTCCCATCAGCCAGTTCAGCCAAAAGACTTTCACCACCACCATTTCCCTGATATGGAAATCTTCTTGAGAAGATTTGCCAATGAATATCCTAATATCACTCGTCTTTATTCATTGGGGAAATCCGTAGAGTCAAGAGAACTCTATGTGATGGAGATATCCGATAATCCAGGTGTCCATGAACCAGGTAATTGGTATGACTTTGCACATGATTCCAGCAGTGTCTCTCTGAGCTATTTGTTAGATTGTGGTGCTTTGTTCAGGAATGCCACCTGTACTGTGCAGAACATGAATTAAGAAAACAGGGCTGGCTGGGTGTGGTGGCGCACGCCTTTAATCCCAGCACTCGGGAAGCAAAGGTAGGAGGATCACTATGAGTTTGAGGCCACCCTGAGACTACGTAGTAAATTCCAGGTCAGCCTGGGCTAGAGTGAGACCCTACCTTGATAAAAACAAAGAAAAAAAAAAAACAGGGCTGGATAGGTGGCTTAGCAGTTAAAGCACTTACCTATAAAGCATAAAGACCTGGGTTTGATTCCCCAGTACCTATGTAAAACCAGATGCACAAAGTGGCACATGCATCTGGAGTTTGTTTGCAGTGACTAGAGGCCCTGGTATGCCCATTCTCTCTCTCTGTTTTCAAATAAGTAAATAAAAAATTTTAAAAGGGCTGGCAAGATGGCTCAGTGATTATGGCGCTTGCCTGCAAAGCCTAACATCCCAAGTTCAATTCCCCAGTACCCACATAAAGTCAGATGCACAAAGTGACACATGCATCTGGAATTTGTTTGCAGTGGCTGAAAGCCCTGGCAAGTACATCCTGTCTGTCTCTCTTCTCCCTCTGCTTGCAAATAAGTACATAAAAAATATTTAAAAATTAAAAAAACAAAACCCATAGTTGGGCTGGGGAGATGACTCAGCAGTTAAAGGCGCTTATTACCAAAACCTACCATCCTGGGTTCAGTTCCCCAGTGCCCACATAAAGCCAGGTGCATAACGTGGCACATGCATCTGGAGTTTGTTTGCAGTGGCTAGAGGCCCTGGAGTGCCCATTTTTTCTCTATCTGTCGGTCTGTCTCTCTACTTGCAAATAATTAAATTTAACCAGAGTACTTAGGCTTTGCAGGCAAGTGCCTTAACTACTGAACCATCCCTCCAGCCCCCTTGGATTGTATTTACTATATGGTTAAATCAGATTCTTTCTGCTGGTATATGACACATGTATGCATATGTATGGACATTATATATATGGACATTATTATCTATATCACATATATCTCTATCTGCCTATATATATGAAGATATATAGATATGTGCCTTGAGCCTGCTCAGACATATATTTTAGTAACGAATTTATAATGTTTGTGAGGGTTTTTCTTGCTTTTCAAAGATGTTTCTTAAATTTTTGGTTCAAGGATTTTTAGACATCTTGGGGGGAAATCAGACTTCATGATAATTGAAAAAGAAAACATGTCTTCCATGTAATTATTTTGTCTTCAGGTGAACCAGAATTTAAGTACATTGGAAATATGCATGGAAATGAAGTAGTTGGACGAGAACTGCTCCTGAACCTCATCGAATACCTTTGTAAGAACTTTGGAACAGACCCAGAAGTAACAGATTTGGTTCGTAGCACTAGAATTCACCTTATGCCATCCATGAATCCTGATGGGTATGAAAAGTCCCAGGAAGGTAAAGAATAGCAGGCTGTTAATGCTGAATCTTTTGGTTATATTATGGCATGATTATTTTCGAATAGAGGAGACATTGAACTTCTTGTTTCCTTAAATATTTTTTCTTTTTAACTTTCTTTATTCTTATGATTTATGATTAGTTGTAGCTTTTTTATACTTGCAAGATAGGTCAGATTTTTCACTATATGATCAAACTTTTACTTAATAGCGTTGTTTGTATTTTGGTAATGACTCTGTGTTCATTAAGGTTCTCTTGAGGGATAGAACCAATATAAATAAGTGAATATATATATGTTTATATATATCTGTATATATATTTGCATGTTTATAAAACTATAAAGGGGGATTTATTAGATGGCTTACATGCTTGGAGGCTGGGCATATTAACAATGGCCCTCTGTTAGCTGAAGAAACAGAACCTGGTAGCTGCTCAGTCTAAGAAACTGGAAGCCCTCAGAGCAAGGAGAACAAGTGATGTAGACCCAGCCCAAGGCTGCAGCCCTGGCAGCTCCTTGGAGTCACCTACGTGAGTCCACATTGAAAGGCTGAAGAAGCTAGAGTCTGATGCCCATGAGCACTGGCAGCCAGCAATAGATTCAGGCACTCAAAAAGAACGGAGAGCGCATGAAATAGCTGCCTTCCTCTTTTGTTCACCTGGGCCCCAGCCTTGACACCCACTTTGAAAGAGGATCTTTCCCTAGTAGTTGCTGTTCTACGAGCCACTTTTTTTCTAAAAAAGAACAACCAAAAACTCACACACCCAGCAGTGTGCTTTACTAATCTTAAGTGTTTCTCAATCCAACTAAGTTGACAAGCAAGATTAACCATCACTTATTTATTAAAAAGGGATATGAGTTTTATAAATTGTTTCATTTTAATGGAAATTATTGAATTATTATATTTGCAACCTTATTTTAAGTTAAAAAAACAGACCAGATAATACTTGAAGCTAGTGGCTCTGTTTTTGACCTAGTTCTGTACCTCATACATGTTCTAACCCTGCTAAGCCTTTCTTTCCCTTGTCTCCTGTAAATAAGCCTCTTCATCAATATCCTACCAGCGTGTGCCACCACAACCGGCTAGCCCATGTCTTTTGGGACAAATGCCATAAAGGCTGGGAGGACAGATTTACACAGACCACCTTCTGCAGAATCCTAGGATAGTGAGAATCAACCACCCCAGGCTATGAATCCATAGGGAACTTTAAAATGTTCTCTTTTTTCCCCTCTGAAGGTTTGATAATTTTAGTCTATAATAAACTGACAAGGGGTAGATTAACAAGGAAAAACAAATTTATTTATGTACAGAAACATAAGACCCAATACACCAAATACAAGACTCAAAAGAAAGCTAGGCAGTTGACCCTTACATATACCTAAGCAACGGGCTAGGGGTTTGGGCTGGGTGAAGGGGAGACTATGCAGACTATGGAAGGTCACATCCAGCAAGAGTTGTCTTGTTATACAAATAAAGTCTTCCAGGTTACCTCTGGGCCCAAGAGTCAGACCATAATCAACCTATGGGAATACATTTCCTAGGCAGAAAGGGAATAAGATAGAAAAACCTCTAACTACATGTTCTGTTTACTAATGTGTATAGATATAAATTCCCTTCTATAAAAGGACAGATTTTCAGAGCTATTCCTGTTTCTGCTATTTCTCTCACTAACAAACTTGAAATATGCCCAAAATATTTCTTTGGGATGTGATATTTTTACTCTCTATCTGAGTAGACTAGGCCCCACAGTGTGATTCAGCCATGAGATTGGTAACTCACACTGAGCTGACCACTGGGAGAGCTAGCTTGGTCACTGTTAACCCAGAAGCTCTTCTAAACAAATGTGCTCATGTTGTCAGCATCACAGTCCTTCCCACAACAACCCCTCCCCTCCCCACCCTTTCTGAACAGTGGAGCTAATTACCACTGAGCCCTTTAGTGTTTTTCTCCAATCACTCACATTTTTTCCAATTATAATGATAGTAGAGGGCTCTCAATATTGAAATGGAAACTACACAGTTAAGCGTAAACTGAATTTTTTCTCTATCAGGTTAAATATTCAACTATGTTCTTGGCTAACTTTACCTTTTTGTGGTCATTTCATTGTATGCACACCACAATTTTCATTTGGTCTGTTTCTTTTTGATGTCTTAGGCTGTGTACCGTAGAACCTCCCTCTGACCAGTAATGCTTACTAGATGTATTGATTATATCATTGTATATGGATTATGAACACCAGAGTGGAAAGATAATGGTTTTACCTCTCTGCTATAAAGATGTGGGAAAGATAGATTTAATATATATATATATATATATATATATATATATATATATATATATATATATATATATAAAATGTAAAATAATAGATGTCTTAATAACATTGGGCTTGACAATAGCAAGGCTGATGTGTTTGCAGTTACCTTTCACTTAGGATAGCTAAAGCAGTATGTGTTGGATTAAAACGTAAGCAAACATGCCTTAAATCTGAATCCTTCTTCCTATAGGAGATTCAGTCAGTGTGATTGGCAGAAACAACAGCAACAACTTTGATCTCAACCGAAATTTCCCAGACCAGTTTGTTCAGATCACAGATCCTACCCAACCAGAAACCATTGCTGTAATGAGCTGGCTGAAAGCCTATCCGTTTGTGCTGTCAGCAAATCTGCATGGAGGTATGGCAACTTTATATTCCACTAGTTAGTTTTTGTTGAGAGCATTTGGAAATCCTGGTGAAATTTTACCTATTTGTCATCTTAGCTATTCCTAAGTATTCTGTTACTGCTTCTATGACAGATGACAGTGAAGTTCTTTTTTCTTTTTATAAAGGCCGACTTCCTGTCTGATCTCTCTCTCACCTCTTCTTTTTCCTTTTCATATTTTTTGTGTTGTTGTTTTTTTTTTAAACAAGGTCTTGGGCTGGAGAAATGGCTCAGTGGTTAAGGCACTTGCCCTGGGTTTGATTCCATGGTACCCACGTAAAGCCAGATGCATAGTGGCGCGTGCATCTGGAGTTCATTTGCTGTGACAGGAGGTCCTACCATGCCCATTCTGTCTCTTTCTCTGTCCTCCTTCTCTCTCTCTCTTTCTCTCTCTTTGCTTATAAATAAATAAATAAAAATATTTTTCAGCACTTAAAGTTTTATAAATTCTTATTTAAGATTTTGACATTCTCTTTTCACTTGCTATAAGATATCCTTATCTGTGATGCAATGGCCTTGTTTTTAGAGGGTCTGAGATTATGCACCTTCATGTGATTCAGCAGGAATGGTGCAGTTGAGGTCAACACTAAAAACTATCACAATGTCCAGCTAGGATTGTGTGACTGAGAATGAAGGTATCAGTACCTGAGAGCTGAAAACATGTATACATATAACCTTGTACATGAGTGTCTATAATGCATGATGTTCATTCAGCATTATTCATAATAGCCCAAAGGTAGAAGCAACCATTATCTTAAAAATGAAGAAATAAAATGTGGTATGTGCACACAATGGAGTATTCAGGATGGCAAACAGTTAAGTACTCGTGCATGCTAAAGCATAGACAAACCTCAAAACACATGCTGAGTGATAGAAACCATCACACAAGACTACATTGTGTGATACATTTATATGAACTGTTCAGAAGAGGCAAATCTATCAAGCTGGTGAGTAGTTACCTTGGGTTGGACTTGCTGCTGGTGGCAAGAAAAGGGCCAGTGGTTGCTAATAGGTTCATGAAACACTATTGAATGGATGAATTATATGGTATGTTAATTATATGTTGATAAAAGCTTTTTTAAAAAAGTGAAGCTCTAGAGAGATGGATCAGTGGTTAAGGATCTGGGTTTGATTTCCCGTACCCACGTAAAGCCAATTGCACAAAGTGGTGTATGCATCTGGAGTTCCTTTGCAGCAGCTAGAGGCTCTGGTGCACCCATTCTCTCTCTGCTTAAAAATAAATAAATATTTAAATATTTAAAAAGTGAAAATTTTGCAACCATGGGAAATGGAAAAGAAATTTAATGTTACCATTTGTTGAAATGTTTAAAAGAACTACCACATTTGATATTTGATAGCATATATAATAGCCTTCCATTTTAGAATGACATTACATTCTTATAGATAATTAAACTTGGAGAGTAAATTGAGATTCTCTAAAAATTGTTTAGTAGAATTGAAAGTAGAACATACTTTTTTAAAAATTGTTCATAATGAGTTACATCATTTTTTTAAAGTAGTTCTGGTTTCTTTTTTTGTTATTAATATTTCATTTAACCATTTTCAAGCAGAGAGAGAGAGAGAGAGAAAGAGAGAGCACACCAGGGCCACCACCTTGTGGGTCTGGTCTACGTGGGTCCTGGGGAATTGAACCCAGGGCCTTAGGCACTAGAGGCAAGTGCCTTAACCTCTGAGCCATCTCTCCCGCACGAGTTACATTATTTAGTGGACAAACAATGAGTTGTTATCCCCAGTTCCCCAATGCGCCTCTTCCCCATCTCCAATCAGCCGGATATCCTCCTCCATGGGCAGTCTGGATTAGTCCTTAGGGCAGGGGACCATGGATAGCCTAGGAGTCAGCCCAGTAGAACATACTTGGTATTCATGGACAATTTTCAGAGAGTCATATAGGAATTGTAAAGTTATACAATGACTGACAAAATATATTTTTTATTTTCTTTTTAAAATATTTTATGTATTTTACACTGTGTTTTATCTTTGAATTTTTTTTTCATCTTGAGATTTGGAGAATAGTCTCAGAATAGGTCACATGTTAGCCAAGTGCAGTGTTGCATGTCTATGATCCCACCTCTTTGGGAAGCTGAGGCAGGAGGATCACAAATTTAAGGCCAGCCTGGGCACCATAGTGAGACCCTGTCTCTAAAAGCCAGGCGTGGTGGCACATGCCTTTAATCCCACCACTTGGGAGGCAGAGGTAAGAGGACCGCCATGAGTTTGAGGCCAGTTTGAGACTACATAGTGAATTACAGGTCAGTTTGGACTAGAGTGAGACCCTTCCTCGAAAAACCAAAATAAATAAATAAATAAAATAAAAAATCACATGGCATGTTAGCTAAATCTAAATTATTAATAAGAGTCATGGTCCAGTAAAGACATAGATGTACAGATGCCTTGGCGCAGGAAGACACGCATCATCAGTCAAGTTGACTTGTATCTTCGCTTTGTTTTCTCACCTTAAAGTCTTTAAGAGGTTCTGAAATCTTGGCAAAGAAATATAAGTTGTTTTTGTGTTTTTACCTGCAGTGGGGAAAATTTGCTCTACTCTCTTAGGCTTATCAGCTAGAGTTTGTGAATTGACAGTTTAAAAGGAGGAAAGCATACAAAATTTATCTGATGTTAATATTTGTATGTGACATGGCAGGTAGAAGGAACTTCAAAGAAAATAAGTGAAACTAAAGAAGCCGTTAGATTAGAAGATTCTACACTCTCAACAAGGGCCATATGTTATGCAAAATGACTAGACAAAGGAAAGGGGTTGGGCTTCCAGGGGCAGCCTATTGTGGGGTGCTTATTAAGAAATGTGTAGGAGAGAATATTATTATAATGCTTAATAAAAATCTATATTCTTTAAAAAAAGAAATGTATAGGAGAAACAAGTAGATAGGGGTTTTTTTTTTAGTAATGTTTGTTTTGTAAACTTACCTTGATGCCTGTCTCATGATAGGAATTTTTTTTTCTTCTTGGTACCCAGAGGGCACCTTTCTCAAGGGATATTTATGCCCTGTGTCTAGGCAGAAAGAGGAGAACAGAGAGCCTGTCCTTGCATCAATTGTTTCTCTTTGTCTTGGCTGAAAATTATGCACGAGTGACATATTTTTGAGTAGCATGTTCTCATCCCTTCACTGCCAATTTAACAACTTAGAAAGACTTTGAGAGACTCTAGAGAAGATTCCTTTTTATAAACATTATAATGCTGATTTTTAAAATTAAGATGAAATTCTCTATTAACTACTATCAAGTGGACTATTACATTGGCACTTAGCACATTCACAATTCAGAGTTTACCACCTCTATCTTGTTCCAAAACAGTTTCATCTTCCCAAACAGAAACTCCATACCTGCTAAGGAATTCCTTCCCACTCTGCCCTCCCCTCAGCCTCGAGTAACCACTGATCTGTGTTCTGTCTCTGGATTTATGTGATCTAGATCATATAAATGGAACCATACATTATTTATCCTTTTGTGTTTGGCTCCTTTTATTTAGCACATTTTTAGGATTCATTCATTGATGTTAAACCATGAATCAGTACTTCATTCCTTTTCACAGATGAATAATATTCAATAATTTATATCATACTTCATCCATTTAGCCACGAACATCTACTTTTTAACTACTACAAATAATGTTGCTATGTACATTGGCATATAAGAATCTGCTGGGGGCTGGAGAGATGGCTCAGCGGTTAAGGCACTTGCCTCCAGTGCCTAAGGCCCCCGGTTCAATTCCCCAGCACCCACATAAGCCAGACCCACAAGGTGGTGGTCCTGGTGCGCTCTCTCTCTCTCTCTCTCTCTCTCTCTCTCTCTCTCTCTCTCTCTCTCTCTCTCTCTCTCTGTATCTGTTTGCTTGAAAATGAATAAATAAAATATTTTAAAAAAAGAATCTGCTGAAGTCCTTGTTTGGAGGGATGGAGCATGTAGCAAATCTATGTGTAGCTTTTTGAGGAACTGCCAAGCTGTTTTCCAGTGGCTGAATTGTCTCACATTCCCATTGCCAGTGTACAAGGGCTCCTGTTTCTTCTCTTCCTCACAAAACAGCCACCATTAATACCTCATCTGGTTTTGATTTTCACCTCCTCTGTGACTAATGATCTTGAGCATTTTTCACCTGCTTATTGGTCATTTGTATAGCTCTTTGATGAAATATTTGTGTAATTCCTTTGTCCTAATTTTTAAAAAAATTTTATTTATTCATTTTCAAGTAGAGAGAGAGAGAGCACATCAGGGCCACCACCTTATGGGTCTGGTTTATGTGGGTCCTGGGGAATTGAACCCGGGGCCTTAGGCACTGGAGGCAAGTGCCTTAACCGCTGAGCCATCTCTCCAGCCCCTTGTCCTAATTTTAATTGTGCTTTTGTCTTTTTGTTGTTGAGCTGTAAGAGGAGATATCTGGATACTGCATAGCGATTTGCAAATATCTTTATCTGTAGTTTGTCTTCTCACCTTTTTGTTTTTTGATGCATAAATGGTTTTAATTTTGATTAAATTCAGTTTTCCTATTTTTATTGTTTATGCTTCCAGGTTAATGATAATTTTTGAGATTATTGAAAAATTGATACTCTTTCAGTAAAATCCAAACATTTTAAAAGCCATAGAACTTTTTTTTTTCGAGGTAGGGTCTCGCTCTAGTCCAGGCTGACCTGGAATTCACTATGTAGTCTCAGGGTGGCCTTGAACTCACGGCAATCCTCCTACCCCCGGCTTGCCATAAAACTTTAAAATACCCTTGAGATCATTTTGGAGATGTGGAACGTAGAGAAGTGAAGTGATGTGGTTAACAGAGCCAGCCTGACCCATGGAAAGAGTATCAATATGGGGGGCACGGAGACTGTTAGTCACTTGATGGTGCTGAAAAGAGTTGAGGTTAAGGAGACTGGGGAGATGGTCCAGTGGTTAAGGCTCTTGCCTCCAAAGCCTCATGACCCAGGTTTGATTCCCCAGTACCCCTGTAAAGCCAGATGTACAAGTGGCAC
>PVHP010018756.1:18670-32658 GCA_004024765.1 Zapus hudsonius
AAAAATACTTAAGAGTTGAGGTTGACCTTGTATTTTAATTTTTAGACATAGATCATGGTCCAGGGTGAAATTAAATGCTTTTGAGAAAATAAAATTATAAAGAGATATTAAAGCACATTTGTTCTGTTAGAACTATTTGGGGATTAAATGAGCATTATAATTCAAACTTCTTAAAACTTTGCCTCCTTTTCTAGGAAGTGGTATGACAAAAGGAGGGTATGAATGAATAATAACTCAGTAGAAAGACAGTAGTGGACAGGCCGGGTGTGGTGGCACATGCCTTTAATCCCAGCACTCGGGAGGCAGAGGTAGGAGGATCACCGTGAGTTTAAGGCCACCCTGAGACTACATAGTGAAGTCCAGGTCAGCCTGGACTAGAGTGAGACCCTACCTCGAAAAACCAAAAAAAAAAAAAAAAAAAAAGGAAAGACAGTAGTGGACAGATGGACCAATGAAAGCAGTTTGGTGAATAGGGAAATAAAGTTCAGTTCTTTGTCATGAGTAGCCTGAGAAGCACCGTAAGTAAGTCATGTCCCATGGGAAGCATGAAGGGAGTGAATGTTCTTTACGTGCTTTAAAGCATCATTTTCTTTACCTTGGGTCATGAAATAACTCCCACTGTATAATTTCTAGGTTTTGTTTTGTTTTGTTTTGTTTTTTTTACAAAAAAGAAAACCTTTAGAATTTTTTTTTCTGAGTGGGGGTCAGGCTGATTCTACTATCTGTGTCACTTAACCTGTTTGTTCTAGATTTCACATCTCCAAAATGAGATGGTATGGTCTGTTCTTATTTTAAAATCCCATGGCTTTAAAAATGTCTGAACTTTGCTGAGAGTATCAACATTTACTTCATACTTCTGATCCTAGATCTTATAAAAGTAAAATTGTTTAAGTTGTATTTCCAAAAATCTTTCTAGTTAAGAATAACCTTCTAGGGCTGGCGAGATGGCTCAGTGGTTTAAGGTATTTGCCTACAAAACCTAATGACCTGAGTTGGATTCCCCAGTACCCATGTAAATCCAGATGCACAAAGGGTCACATGTATCTGGAGTTTATTTATAGTGGCTAGAAGCCCTAGCATGCCCATTCTCTCTGTGTCTCTTTTGATTGCAAATAAATAAAAATATTTTTCATAAAAGAATAACCTTTGAATATCATGCATGTGTATTTTCTCACTTGCTCACTTTAATTTTTAGTGTTTTTTTTTTCAAATTGATCCCAGGGCCTTGTACATGCTAGGCAAGCCCTCTCACTGAGCCATTCTCCAAGCCTTTAGTTTTCATTTATATTGAGGAGATTAGCATTGGCAGTATTATGAGAAGCTTTAGAGACAGATAATGGTTCAGTGTCCTCTTTTCCTTGTAGGTTCCTTGGTGGTTAACTATCCTTTTGATGATGATGAACAAGGAATTGCCACATACAGTAAATCACCAGATGATGCAGTGTTTCAACAAATAGCACTTTCTTATTCCAAGGTATGCTTCCATTTGAACTTTATTAATTTTTTATTTAGTTGCAGGCAGAGAGAGATAGAAGAGAGATAGACACAGAGAATGGGCATTCCAGGGCCTTCAGCTGCTGCAAACGGACTCCAGATACATGTGCCACTTTGTGCATCTAGCTTTACTGGGGAATTGAACACCAGTCATTAGGCTTTACAGGCAGGCAAGCTTCTTAATCACTGAGCTATCTCTCCAGCTCCATTGTGTTTGAACCTTAGAAGCTTTGAAATTCATTTTAAAATGCCTTAAGGATCTGGGTGTAGTGGCTCACAGCTGTGATTCTAGCACTCAGGAGGCTGAGGTGAGAGGATTTCTGTGAGTTAGAGGCCAACCTGGGCTATAACGTGAGTTCAGGTCAGCCTGGGCTAAAGTGAGAACCTGTTTTTCCCCAAACACAAACAGCTGGCATGGTGTCCAACCCCTTTAATCCCAGCACTCAGAAAGCAGAGGTAGGAGGATCACTGTGAAGTTCAAGGACAGCCTGGGACTACAGAGTGAGTCCCAGGTCAGCCTGGGCTAGAGACCCTACCTCAAAAAGGCAAAACAAAACAAAAAGCCTTAAAATAAAGGGCTTAGGTCAAGCACTTTCTTAGTTAAGCCATCCATGACTTTTTTCAGCCAGCCTTTAGGTTTGTTTCGTATTTCACTTTTGAACATATTCCATTTCTTTCTCCATTATCCTTTAAGCTCAGCTCATGTCTTTTCACCTGTGGATTTTAGCAAATAACTGGGACATAAGATGCTAGCTTATTTCATTTGATAATTATTTGAGTTATAAACCTAGTATAGCAGGATAAAGCAAAAGAGTTGAGTTGTAATTTTACAGCTAAATCTAAGCCACCACTTATTTTTGAAAGTTAAATTTTATTGACAGAGCCACATCCATACTTTAGGGAATGTCTGTGGGAGCTTTCTTTCAGTAAGCCAGTGTAGTTCACCATAGCAACAAACTAACAAAGGAAACCCTGCAGCTGTCTCAGTAGATGCAAGGAGTTAGAATCGAATACTTACAACAGAATTTGGAATGTAGAACATCATGAATTTGAAGCCTGTCTGAGCTGTATAGCAAGTTCCAGATCACTTTAGGCAACCAAATCCTATCTCAAAAAATGAAACCAAACAAAAAATTACCAATGATTAAGTTATATAAAATCCTACCATAATATAATAAGGAAAAACAGATGATTCTGTGTTTTTGGACTATACTATATGAATCATGTTCACATGATTACTTTTTTAATCAGAAATTTAAGGAAGTGTATGTGAAATTTTAATTTAAAAATTGTTTTTGAAAGACATGTTCCATGTTGATACTTGAGTAGTAGGAACATTGGTTTTTTTTGTTTTTTGCTTTTTCAAGGTACAGTCTCAGTCTAGTGCAGGCTGACCTGGAATGCACTATGTAGTCTCAGGCTGGTCTTGAACTCACAGCAATCCTCCTACCTCTGCCTCCCGAGTGCTGGGATTAAAGAAAGGTGTGCACCATCATGCCTGGCTAGTTTCAATTATTGGTTTACTGATTTAGTCTTTAAAGGTTATTTCAAGTTTGAGGCCACCCTGAGACTACATAATGAATTCCAGATCACCCTGGGCTAAAGCAAGACCCTACCTCAAAAAACCAAAAAAAAAAAAATAATAATAATTTTTAAAAACACCCAAGAATAGATATTGTCCCATACATCAAAATCAAAATTAAGAGATCAGATTTTGCATATATTCTTATCACATTCTACATTCATTCTTTCTCACTTACAGTTTCTTAGCTTCTCCTTGTCCTCTTAGGCCATTAACCATTTTGATTTTTCTACCTGGCCTGGACCCACAGCCGTATCTTTTCAGTGGTATTCCCAAGGATCTTGCACACCCTTTGACACATCTGCTTTCTCAATATCCAGTCTTCAGTAGTTGCTCAAACTCTCTTCTCCATCCCAGGATTATAGGTACATTCCAGAATAGTTACACAGCTGTGGCAGTTGGCTACACTCCGTGTTGATGCTCACTGACCTCAGTTTATCCCTCAGTCCTGTTTGGCAGTGTTTGTGTTTTGCTACTTGACTCCCTGACTCATTTCCCACTGTGGTGGTACTAAGCCCTTGGTGTCTCTATCCCAGCTTGACTCCTGTTATTCTCAGTAGATAACCACATTGACCTAGAATAGAATTGAGTGATCTGATGTGAGTTCATTCAGATTCTGCCTACCATATTCTCATTCTTTTTCCATTGCACTGTATTCTGTCTCCTCTGGAATCATGTGTATCTTCTTTTGCCAGTGGGAAAGGTGATCATTAAAGTCCTCAATCTTTATTCACAGCCTCCTTTTTACTGGCCATTACCTAAATTACATTACTGGAGCTTACCTAAAAATAAAAGTTTCCATTAATCCTAAGAAACACCCATAAAACTACCTGTCTTCAAATTTTCATCTTTGAAAATTTCTTACAAATTTCTCCAGAGTTAATAGTCTTGAGAAGCTTCTAAGTAGCCAAAGACAGGGATGCTGTGTAGTAATTAACATCCAAGAATTTCTCCCCAGAGGACATAAAACACTTTGTATAACTACTAAAGTTCTACCCTTAATATTACAAAGATTTTGAAAATGAAAAGTAACTGTGAGTTAAAACAACAGAGAATGAAGTTAAAGTGGTAATAGTTACTGCTTAGGACTGTGACATCCGTGGATTTATACTATATGATCCTTTAAGATACAGGAAGAATGTTAGAAATTTGATTTAGATTTTTAAGTATCTTTAAATTTTTTATATGTGCTTATGATGTATATGTTGGTCTAAAAATATAGTAGTGCATCTGTATGAATTGATAATGGGCACTGATAGATGTTGATGGAACTAGAGATAGTGTCAAAGGCATAGAAGATGGTGGTGCCATCTTTTAATAGAAAACCAGAAAGCAAAAGAGCATGTGCACAGCTCTTACAATAGCCTAAACTAGCAGTTGTAGAAGAGTACTGTGGGATCATAAGCTTTTAATGGGGATATTGAGTTTCTGGAAGAGGATTATATTTTAAAGTTAAATAATGAATTCTCAAGGCGATAGGAAGATGCAAATTTGTTATTTTTCTCTTCACACTTTTCTATACTTTTTTGTATTTCAAAAAAAATGAAGTTATCATTTTTCAGAGTTTAATTTAATTGTGGAAATATCTTCCTCTGCCACTGTAGTCAGAAATCATCTTTCGGGGGAGGGCAGTGGGGAATTGGGGATAACAACTCATTGTTTGCCCACTAAATGTTGTAACTCATTATGGACAATAAATTAAAAAAATAAATAAATAAATAATAAAAAAAAAGAAATCATCTTTCTATGCTTTGGACTCCAGTAGCATTTATTTATGGCTCCATGATAGTTTTTGTTACCTTTCCTTGAGTAAGCAATTGTACATGCTTATTAAGCTAAACATTGGGCTGGACATGACACAGAGACACAACTGTTTTCTTATGTGCCACCAATTGTATAAGGGATACTTGCACAGTATAGTCAAAACACAGAGGCCCCAACTTAATTCCCTAGAAACCAGGGAAACCTGCTTATTCTACACTGTATTGTGTTTTCTTTTATGGAATTTAAGCACCTCAAAAGTATGAAATGAATGTATGAATATTAGCAGAAGTTTTTAAGAATCAGGTTGGTCTCAGTTTCATATAATGACGAGTAATTTTCTTATAAAGCATATTTAATTTTTATTGTTTTTTTTTTGTCTTTCTGGGTTTTTGTTTTTGGAGACAGGATTTAAATAGCTCAGACTGGCCTCAAAATTAATATCCTCCTTTCTCAGCCTTCCAAGTGTTGGGATAATAGGTATGTACCACCATACCAAGCTCTTAATTTTGATTTTAAAAATAAATTCATAAAGTCAAAATCCAAATGGCAATAGAAAACTCTATGTTGAAAAGTCTTATTGTTTCTTATTATCCTACTCACTTCTTGCTCCTTAAATATGCTATTGCTAACCCTTTTTGTTGTTAAATTTTCCTCTATCCTTCCAGTGGCTTTTGATGTAGATATAAACAAATAGAAGTAAAGATTCTTTTCTTTTTCAGGAGAATTCCCATATGTTTCAAGGTAGACCTTGCAAGGATATATATCCTAATGAATATTTTCCTCATGGAATAACGAATGGAGCTAATTGGTATAATGTCCCAGGTAAAGATCTTTAAGGCCTTATAAGTTGGTGGATTTCTGCTTTCCTGGATGTTGCTGCTTGCTACTGATCTTTTTAATTTTGAGAAAAAAAAAAACATTCTTTTAAAAGTATTTTTTAAGAGCTTGAGGGATGGCTCAGCAGTTAAGGCACTTGCCTTCAGAGCCTAATGACCTGGGTTCAATTCCGCAGAACCTACATGTAAGCCAGATGCAGAGTGGTGCATGCATCTGGAGTTCATTTGCAGTGGTTGGAGGCCCTGGTGTGCCCATTCTCTCCCTCTCTTTCTCTCTCCCTCCCCCCTCTCTGCTTGTCAATAAATAAAATAAAATAAAATAAATATTGTTTAAGTGGTTTAAAGCATTCAAATAACCTTTTCAGCTATTTTGCATTTGCTACTCTTTGGGTTTTGAGTAAGAGTATCACATTGCAGCTACAAAAGTGTTGCAGCTTACCTCCAGCTGTTGGTGAGAACCTTATGAGTAAGTGATGCTTGAATTCTTTTTGAGCATGAAAAGGCCTGGTCCATAAGCATCAGAGATCTCTCCCATGAATGTATTACTGCTTTTTGGTCAATGCAAATCCAAGATGAATTTGGGTTTTTACTAAGAACATGACCTGACTTTTGGGATTTGAACTATACAGGACTTATTCTGAGTGAATTTTTTTTAACTTCTTGTCCTTAGGTGGTATGCAGGACTGGAACTATTTACAAACAAATTGCTTTGAAGTAACCATTGAACTAGGTTGTGTGAAATATCCACTTGAGAAAGATCTACCAAAGTTTTGGGAACAGAATCGAAGATCTCTAATCCAATTTATGAAACAGGTGACTGCTCAAGAGTAAAGTATAATTTTTTCACAAGATTTTTGTGTGTACTGTTTTTTTTTGTTTTTTGAGGTAGGGTCTCACTCTAGTCCAGGCTGACCTGGAATTCATTCTGTAGTCTCAGGGTGGCCTTGAACTCAGGACGATCCTCCTACCTCTGCCTCCCAAGTGCTGGGATTAAAGGTGTGCGCCACCATGCCCGGCATGTGTACTGTTTTTTGTTGAAGGATTTTAGAGTATACCTTTTCTGATTTCAATTCTTTTAGTGTATTTACCAAATTTTTATATTATCATTTGTTTCGTATATTTATCTCAAATATTCATGGATGCAAATGAGTTTATTTGTGTATATGAGAAGAGTTGAAAGGATGATTAGACAAGGTGAGGCTTTGCACCTCTGGCTGCTGGTCACTTTTTATCCTGTCTATAAAAAGCTACCAAGGCTAGGAAGATGACTCAGTGAATAAAGCCGTTTAAGCTGGAATACTTCAGTTCAATCCCCAGATCCCATGTAAAAAACTGGAAGCTGTGGTAGGCTTTTTTAATCTCAGCACATTGACTGTAGGATGGGGGCAGAGATAGAATTTCCTGGAAGCTCCTGGCAAGTACAGCAAAGAACAGCAGAGTGAGAATTCAGAGAGAAACTGGAAATGGGAGAATCGACCTGAAAGTTGTCCTCTGACCCCCACACAATGTGCCATGGCATGTGCATACCAACATTTACACTTGCATAAACACACATATGTATATACAAAAATGAAATATATATATGGCATAACTTAGATACACATATCAAAAATTGTCAAGTGATAGTATTTGAGAACTTTACTGTATGAACATATTGCATATTGACATATTCCCATCAGGCTACTCTTATCCCTCTACTTTGCTCCCATTTCACTGAGGACCCTTCTCAGTAGAATTATCAGTATTCACTGTGGGGTTGTGAGTGTACCAGTAAGTAAGTATGTGTGTGTGTGTGTGTGTGTGTGTATGGAACAATGCCTCACAATATACCTTCCCATCCTATCCCATCTACCTCTTCCACAATGTTCCCTGAGCCTTGGAGGGCATTTTGTAAGCCTTTTCTAGTGTTAGGCTCTCAGCAGCCTCTGGTTATCGTTCTTTTTCTTTTTTTTTTTTTATTTTTCTAATTATTTTTTATTATTTATTATTTTTTACAATGAGTTGATAAGGTTATCTTTCTTGATGAGTTTTGAGTCTTCTCAGTGTCAACTTCCATCTCCATGGAGGAGGCTCAGGCTAGGAGGAGAGCAGTACTCATATTGAATCTGCCACTTCTTCTGGGATGTTTGCTGAGGGCTCGCCTGTGCTAGGTGGTCATCTTTCTTCTCGTGGCCCTTCAGTGTTTGTGCCATCTGTCACCAGGTTCTCTGGCCAAGGGTGGGAGCAGCATGGGTCAGAGGGAATAAAACAGACATTTACAAGACTTTCAGACAGTCATAGTCTCATCTTTTAGCCTAAGAACAGTGGGAGCCTCCCCTAGGGCTTATGACTAAGCTTCTGACTTGGTTCTCAGTCCCAGGTATGAGTTCCTTCCTTCCCACTGGACAGGCTTCATAATCAGTCAGAACAGTTGATTACCCCCACTGTGGGCCACTATTGCACATTGTGTGTACATCTTGCATGGCTGGTTGATTTTGTAGCTTGGAGGATCCACAGATATTTTTCTTACTGCTAATGATTTATTGTAGAAATATTAATTTCCTTTTGTTTGGATATGCATGGTGGTTTATAGACTAATAATATATGAGTGGTTAATTAGGATAGTCTGATAAATTATACTAGCATAGTTCTATCATTTTCCTGAGTGATACACATAAAGCTAGTTTGTTAATATTTTTAAAAAGCTTCTTTATTCTGACAAATTTTACATACACAGAGAAGGTATAAGACCTAGATTTAACACATGCACATATATATTTTTGGCTAAACTATTTCAGTGGAAACGAAGTGTTTGGATGTTTTACCCTATAACACTTATCATCTGTCTCCTAAAAATTACAATATACTTCATGTCATCTCCAAATGCCATTATCTCACCTAAGAAAGTTAACAGTAATTCTCTAATATTGCCTAACACCCAGTCTATATCCAAATTTCCATGTATCTCATAATGTAACTTTATAAATCTATTTTATAATCAGGATATAGTACATTTGATTATTTTATCTCCTGACTACTTTTGAATTAGAATAGTCATTCTTTTTTAAATATTTCCTTTTGGAAGAGGTCTGGCCTGCTTTCTTTTATGTCATCCTATATTCTGAAATAGTCTGTATGCTGTAAAGTTTAAGCAGTGTTTATATATTTAAGAAATATTTTTATTCATGAAAGAGAATGAGTGTGCCAGGGCCTCTAGCCACTGCAAACAAACTCCAGATGCATACCTCACTTTGTGCATCTGGCTTTATATGGGTACTGGGGAATTGCACCTGGGCCATCAGGCTTTGCAAGCAAGTATCTTTAGCCACTGAGCAATCTCCCCAGCCCCTATTTTCTTCATGATAAAGACAAACCTAGTCTATGAAAGATAAGCTTTTAAAACAGTATTTTTAATGAAAATTTACATTTAGCTTACTATGAACTCCTAAATTTCTGTTTGTGCCATTTGTTTACATTCTTAACAATCTGTTATTTTGGAAATGAGCTCCCAGATTAATTATATGATGATCCTTACCATTAAAATTCAGTGTTCTTGTTCCTTGTCCAGGTACATCAGGGCGTTAAAGGATTTGTCCTTGATGCCACAGATGGTAGGGGTATATTAAATGCCACCATTAGTGTTGCTGAAATTAACCACCCAGTGACTACGTACAAAACTGGAGATTACTGGCGGCTGTTGGTTCCAGGAACTTATAAAATCACAGCATCTGCTAGAGGGTGAGTGATGAATGCTTTATAATTAACAGCTTTCAGATAAGGCAACATGTTTCCATTCTAAAAGGTATTTTATTTCCACAAAGTCCTAGAGAGCCTGCTAAGCAACCTGGAGTTTCATATAGGGCTGGTTTTCACCTCCAGTGGCAGAGTGAGTACCCATGCCACCCAGCACTGCCAGATGTAAGCAGTCTATGAAATCACACACCTCGCCTTTCTCTGCTCTATTGTCCATGGTGATCTAGTTCCTTTGCTGTTGATGGTGATTCTGGGAGGTCCCTGAAGGAGGAAAACAAAACATGCTCCTATTCTGCTGATGCTCTAGTCACACTGTCCAGTTTTATAACTGTTCCTTCTCTCAGCCTTTCAAAGCTCTCTCACAGACATTTTCATGTTTTTAATTTTTTTTGAGACAGGGTCTCTAGGCCAAACTGGGTTTTATTTAACTCCCTTTGTAGCCAGGAATGACCTTGAACTCTAGATCTTCCTGCCTTTACCTCCCAAATACTGGGATTACAGATGTGCCCTATGTCTGGTTTGACACTCATTTCTTACTGTGGTACATTTGCTTTACTCTTCAGTGACATTTCATCTAATTGCAAACTCTAAGAAAGATTCTCTTTTATATTTAAAAAAAATGTTTGCTTGTTTTGAGACAAGTCTCACATGGCCCAGGCTAGCCTTGAGCTCCTGATCCTCCTGCCTCTTCCTCCTGAGACTAGCATTACAGGCATGTACCATCATGCCTGGTTTGGGCTGGCTTGATCTCTCTCTTCCTCTCTCTCCATTTTTTTCTCCCTCTCCCCCTCTTTCTCTCCCTCCCTCCCTCTCTCCCTCCTTCTCTCCCTCCCTCTATCCCTCTCTCTCTTTGTCCCACCCTTACTCTCTCTCTGTCTCTCATTATAGTCCCCAGACTGGTCTCAACTCCTGGGCTCTAGCAATCCTCTCCCTCAGCTTCCTACAGGTGTACAGGTATGCACCATGCCCAGCTTAGATTTATCTATTGAAAACAAAATAAAACTATTTCTTTTCCCTCCAGATTTTCTTCCCAATTTTTAAAATTGGCTTTTAAAAGTGACTTAAAATTTAAACCATGTGTTTAATCTGAAATATTTCAGTTTTGTCTAGTAATTTGGGAGGGTTTGCTTTTTCTTGAGAAAGGGTCTTGCAATGTAGTCCTGGCTTGGCTGAAACTTGCAGCAATCTTCCTGCCTCAGTATTTTATCCCCAAGCACTAGGATTGCAGGTATGTGCCACCATATCCCACTAGTTTTCTTTCTTCATGTTTTAATCCTTTTCCCTTGCTAGCCAACTCTCTCCATGCTGGGAATCAAACTCAGAACCTCATGCATGCAAGGAAAATACTAACTGAACTTCAACTCTAGCTCCTAGCCAATATATTTCTGAAGAATTAAACATCCATTGAAGTGACACTAAGCACATGAAAATACTTACAGTTCTTATTTAAAAGGGTTTCAAATACCTAGTGGTTTATAAACAGGGGTTGTGTATTAGGGTTCTCTAGAGGAATCAACAGAATGAATTGTAGTAAACAAAAAGGGGGTTTATTGGATTAGCTCATAGCAGTCCCACAATAGCAGTCTGCAAATCCAATAGTCAAGTCAAGGAACTGGTCACTGCCCAGTCCACATGGCTGGCAGTCCTAATCCAGCACTGAAGGCCTAAAGGCCTCCTGGGGAGCCGCTGGTCTTCAGTCTAGGCTGGAAGGCTGAAGAAGCTCTGTTTCAATGCCAATGAAGAGGTCCACGACAAGCACCAGCAGCCATGTCAGGCAAGCAGGAGAGTAGAGAGATTTTTCTCCCCTTTTATATAGCTTTAGGGTGGGGTTTTACAACCCTATCCCAGACTTAATGGCTTCCTGAGTCTCTGGAATTTCCTTCCTGCACTGCCCACACAGGAAGGGGTGTTCATTTCTAGCTCTCCTGAGTTTCCTTACATCCTGCCTACAACTGAGAGGCTGCCCTCCGGTAAACATCCTCAGAGACCTACCCAAGATAATTAAAAAGATCAAGTTAACAACAAAACCTAAACATCACAGGTTGGAACCTTACTCTGATGAATTTCAAGGTCATTTTCATTTTTCTTATACCTTGGCAGAGTGTGGATAAACTTAGAGCAGCAGGCTAAGAAGCAGGGCATGCATAATGTCTTTGGTTGAGAATGTCCTTAGTACCTCAGACATTTCCACCCACATACCCTACTGGTAGACAAGTAGAATCACATCCCAGGAGTCATGGGTACTGCAGGAAACTTTCATTTGAAATCATATTTTTAATCATAGAAATTCATTTCAATTTTATATATGCCTATGTTCTGTTTTTTAAAAAGTTCATGTTACTTCAAAGTTTAAAAATTGACTCTTTAGTAAGGTACACCACATTTATTCCTTGAACCCACAGATCTTCTGTGTGCCTCTGTTTCCCAGTGCTTGGGCACTGGAGCTGAATAAGTGTGGCCCTGATCTATTTGCTTTATTTTAGGTATAACCCAGTTACCCAGAATGTGACTGTCAAGAGTGAAGGTGTGATTCAAGTCAACTTCACACTTGTTCGATCAACAGATGCAAACAATGAATCAAAGAAAGGAAAGGGGGACAGCACCAACAGTGATGATGCCAGTGACCCAACTACGAAAGAGTTTGAAGAGTTAATCAAAGACCTCTCTGCTGAGAATGGTTTGGAAGGCTTCATGTCAAGCTCCTCCTCAAATTTGGCTCTTTATCGATACCATTCATACAAAGATTTATCAGAGTTTCTGAGAGGACTTGTAATGAACTATCCACAAATTACAAATCTCACCAAGTAAGGATCACCATCTTACTGGTTTACTTTCCTTAAATAGATTTAATGCAGACTCAGTCATATAAATGAGTCTTATAATTTATTTAGAGATATTTGGGAGCTGAATGTGTGAGAGTTGGAATCTCACAAAATATTTGAAGATCTTTCTAACAGTGAGCCTTGAAAAAGTTGGAGAACTACTTGTTAGGTTAGAAATGCATAGATTGAGCCTTTAGGAGTGAAAATGATTCTTCCTAATACTGTGGTTGATTTCAAAACTCTTCACTTTTCAGTTGAAGCTATATTCTGACTAAATATTGTTTAGTTTGTTTTGTTTTGCTAGGGACAATTAAGGAATTTGGAATTATGCACGCACCTGTAAGGGATTAGAAAAAGAAGCCTGGTTGCTGTCATTTCCTGAACCCTGGTCTCTATTCACAGGGTCTGTTCCTGGAGGCTTTAGGGACAAGGTTAATTGAGCCCCCCTGGGAAAAATCCACACAAAGTACCGGGTTCACATGAAACTGACCACTCAGAGAGTTTTTCCTTCACGTTCTGGGGCTTCTCTGCTTCACTTTCCCTGTCTATTTATAGGTCCTTTTTGGGTCTTGTTTAGTCGCTACCAAAATTATTTCTATGCTTCTTTGATTTCTGTGATTTGCCTAATGTAGGGGAGTTTTTATATTTTGCTCTTATAAGCTCATAAATTCTCTCTCTCTCTCTCTCTCTCTCTCTCTCTCTCTCTCTCTATATATATATATATATATATATATATATATATATATATACCTTTTATTTTTTACTTTGTCTCATTTTATTGGTTCTCTTAATCTTACCAGAACTTCAATTTTTTAAATTTTGGTTTGTAGCATTTATAGATACCAAGCGAACCTTACTTGGGCAGTGTCAGCCACCTCCCTTCCTCAATTTCCTGTGTATGTCTGCCTTATTCAGGCTTTAAAATCATCCTTTTTAGCACTGTATACAATTTGTAGACTTTCTTATTTCGCTATTTTTTTTTCCAAAGTAGGGTCTGTCTCTAGGCCAGGCTGACCTGGAACTCACTCTGGAGTTCCAAGCTGCCCTCCAACTCATAGTGATCCTCCTACCTCTGCCTCCTGAGTGATGGGATTAAGGGTGTGTACCACCACACCCAGCTGCTTTCTTATGTATTTTATTTGTTCTTTAAGTTTTTTTGAAGGTAGGGTCTCACTCTAGTCCAGGTTTACTACAATTCACTCTGTAGTCTCAGGCTGGCTGGCCTTGAACTCACAGCGATCCTTTCACCTCTGTCTTCGGGAGTGCTGGGATTAAAAGTGTGCCTCAGCACACGTTATGTTATTATATTATGTCATGTCATGTCATGTCAAAATAAGAAAGCCAAAATTGGATATTCCTGTTGGCCTAGCTCATTAATTCCAGATGTGCTTTTTAATTAAATATTTTTCCAAAATGTAACACACACAGTGGTGGAGACAGGCGTTTTAGGTGGTATCCCAGTAGGCACTAAGTATCATAGAATGACATTGTAAAAAAAAATAAGCTTTTATTCTGTTAATATTTCTTAACTTAATGCTAATACATTTTTCCTGTCTAATTTTATCAAACCTCTCTTACAAATGAAAGCTGGCCTTAAGTTCAGAGCTCTTGTGCAAGCAGATATTTGACCATTCTTTTGTTTTCATTGATTTTTTTTTACTATCAAACTGGTGTTACATTTATAGTGAGCATAAAGTATGCTACTCACATAGATCAATTTAGATTTTAAAAGAGATTCTCTGTATTCACCTATATTAA
>PVHP010018757.1:0-32714 GCA_004024765.1 Zapus hudsonius
TAATATATAATATATAATATATAATATATAATATATAATATATAATATATAATATATAATATATAATATATAATATATAATATATAATATATAATATATAATATATAATATATAATATATAATTAATATATAATATATAATTAATATATAATATATATAGCCTGGGATATAAGAGATCCTGTCTCAAAAAAGTGTGGTTTTGCTGTTTTTGCTTTTACCTTATTGTTCTAAATAAGGGGAACAAGAAAAGGTAATTGATTCAGGGCAAGTACCATGTTTCCTTTTATATGTTGTATCTCTCTCTCTCTCTTGCTCTCTCTCTCACTCGTATCCCTCATCATTTATCTACTTATTACTTATGTATGTATTCATCTATCTATCTATCTATCTATCTATCTATCTATCTATCTATCTATCTATCTATCTATCTACAGTCAGCAGAAGGGGGAGAGAAAGGGGACCAGCAAGAGGGGAAGATAGGAACCAAGTGAGGGTAATAGCAGAAGGACATGAGGAAAATACAATTGAAAATACAGTTGAAAAAGTCACATAGGAACCAATGATTTTACATGCTTTCAAAGAAAGAAGTTAATAAAGGAAATTTCTGGAAATTAAAAAGGTTTACTAATGTATGAATGATCATATTATAAGTTAAGTAAGTCATTGATCCCTATTATAAAATTCTCTACAAATTTACTTGAAATTTTAAGTTTTGGAACTCAAACCTATCATTGTCATTTTTAGCTCATAAGTAAACAAGATCACTGTGATGCAGGCATAGTTTCAATGAAGTTCATAAGGGCATGAGTGGTATTTGTAAACTAGTAAAAACTATAGTCAGTTGTTGATATGAAATGAAAACAGTGTTTTGAATGATAATTGATTATTTTTTCAAGGTGCCTGGATGTCTTTAGCTTGAGGACAACAACTTACTTTGGCTAAGGGTATGTCACCCAAGTGCCTTTGGCAGCAGAGGAAAACAATAGGAAAGCAATATGGCTCCTGGATTTTTTTTGCCACTTTTATTTTTTTAATTGATATCTTCATTGTCTAAAATTAGATACACTGTTGTGATGGTTAGGTTTTGTTGTCAACTTGGATCTTCTTAATTATCTTGGATGGGTCCCTGAGGATGTTTACAGGAAGGCAGCCTCTCAGCAAGGGGCAGGATGTAAAGAAGCTCAAAGAAGCTGGAAGTAAACATCCTTTCCTGTGTGGGCCATGCAGGAAGGAAATTCCAGAGACCCAGGAAGCCATTAAGTCTGGGATAGGGTTGCAAGACCCCACCCTAAGGCTATACAAAGGGGAAGAAATTCTCTCTTTGCCTTCCTGTCTGTTTGCTATTGTGTGTGTGGTGTAGGTGATGGGTTTTTCTCTCTGCTTGGACCTGTGAAAGAAGGCCAGCCTCTTTCACTTTTATAAGACTTCCCCTGGGTCTGTAGCTTGAATAAATACTTTCCTCCCCCAAATTGTGCCTGGTTTGAAGATTCATCCCAGTGGCATGTGGCTGACCACAACAACTGTATTAGCAAAGATTATGTTGGTATTCCCATTTCCCTCCTACCTGTCCCCAATCCACTGGCTCCTGACTGACAGGGCATTCTTCTTGAAGGAATTCTAAATCCAGAGACATGCAGGTGAGCTCTTTTTCCAGGCAGCAGGTCACGAGATGCCAGTTCCTTCTGTTTCTGATTTGTTTCGGCTTCACATTCTCCTTCCTTTTCAGAAATTTCCAATCATCTCCCCTTCCTTCAGTGCACTCTCTTTCTCAAAAAGAAAGCTGGGAAACCTTTGGCCATCAATGAAAACTTTACTATTACATCTCAATAACCTTTTGAGACTACTCTGAGTATCAACAAGCAAAGTGGATGATATGGGGTATTTTCTGAGCTATGAAAGTTGTTGTTGGAAGAGATCTCTGCAAGGAGCTCTGCTTCCTGCACATCCTTGCTTGACATCAGCAAAGACTGGATCAGTGCAATGGAGAAAGAGAAGCAGGGGAGACATTCAAAAGCAGCATTGGGGGTCCTCAAAATCCAGAGCAATTGATTATTGACTACTAATGGGGCATTCTAGTCAAGCTGGAGTCTTGAATGAAGGGAACACACTATGAAAAGTATTCATAAATTCTCTCAGTGTATTATATATTATGTATTCATAAATTCTCTATTTTTTATAAGGGTTCAAAGCATTACTCAATCTACCTTTCAAATGGGATATACAAGGCAATTGAAAAAATATTGGTAACTAAGTACATGTTATATCTCCTTTTCTTTGAATATTTGTGGGGTTTTTTAAAGTTAATGTCAAAACAATGGGCTGGAGAGATGGCTCAGCAGTTAAAGGTGCTTGCTTCTAAAACTTGACCACCTGAGTTTGGTTCCTCAGTGCCCATGCAAGGCCAGATGCACATGCATCTGGAGTTTGTTTGCAGTGGCAAGAGGACCTGGTGTGCCACTCCCCTCCCCCCACTAGTTCTGAAAATAAATAAAAATATAAAAATAAAGACAAGGGGCTGGAGAGATGGCTCATCAGTCAAGGTGCTTGCCTGTAAAACCTAATGAACCGAATTCAATTCGCCAGTACTCTCATGAAGAGCCAGATGCACAAAAGGGATGCATGCATCTGGAGTTCATTTACAATGGCTAGGGGTCTTGGTGAACCCATTCTCTCTGTTTCTCTATGCTTGCAAATAAATAGAAATATAAAAAAGGCAACTTTTGAAGTTAGTGTCCAAAGTTAATTGAAATTGTGATTCTATATACTGAAATGAAAAAATTAGGATAAATTGGGCACTCTGAAGACTAATGGTAACAACTGAGGTACCCTGCTTTATAAATACAGAGTCATCATTGCATATTTTGCAGATTATAATATACACACCATCAATTATCTTATGTCCATTGCTTTATTAAAAAGGGTATTATATTGGCTAAGTGTGGTGGCACTCACCAGGAATCCCAGCACTTGGGAGGCAGAGGTAAGAGGATCACAGTGAGTTTGAGGCCAGCCTGGTACTACACAGTGAGTTGCAGGTTAGCCTGGGCTAGGGTAAGATCCTACTTCTAAGAAAGGAAGAAGAAAAGAGAGAAAGAGAGAGAGAAAGAAAGAATATATTACATAGAATGCAGATCAGATGGGTGACATGCAGATATGCATGAGGAAGAGAGTTTTCATGCTTCATTCAGGAGAGCCACCCTTTAGAGACAAGTTCAGCAATTAGGAAACACTTGAGTTCTTTGGGGTATTTTAAAACCTCATTATGTATGCAAGATCGATTTAACTGGTCATTGGTAGCAACTAGACTTTCAGTTCTTCACCAGGAGGTTGAGGAGGGGGGAAAGTTCTGACCCTCTAATCATGCCTTAGCCATTGCTTTAGTTCTCTTCTCATTGCTGCAACAAAGCACCCAACCAAAACCAGCTGATGGAAAGAAAAAAATTATTATTTTTATTTTTTTTTTTTGGTTTACAGTCTCCAGGGGAAACTTCATGATGTCAGAGAAATGCATTGTATGAACATAGGCTGGACCTCACCTCTTTGCCAGCAGCAGATGGAAAATAGCAGCAGAAGAGTGAGCCGCTCTCTGGCAAGGGGAATCTGACCACAGCACCCCTAAACCTACCCCAACAACACATCTCCCACAGCAAGGCTCCACCTCTCAAATTGCCACCAGCTGGGGACTCAGAATTCTGAGTTTATGGGGGACATTGAGTTCAAACCACTGCTATCATTCTAGTGGTCAGATTCTATCCTAAGGCTATCTGGGCCCACTGACCACCTCATTAGTACCAAAAGGGCATTCTTATCCCTCCAGAGATTTCAGGGGACTCAGGAGCTTCTGTGCGAAGAAACAAAGGTGAAATAATCATACATACACTTCCCCTTCCGCTCTTATCCTTGATTTCACTTCCTGTGATTTCAGGTACCCCAAACCAACAATGGCTAGGAAAAACACAAAATGGAAAACTCTAGAAATCATTACTTTGAAATACTGCACTGTTCTGAATACTGTCATGGAGTTTCTCACTATTCTACTTTGTGCCACTTGGTGTGTGAATCATAGCTTTGTCCAACATATCTGCTCTGCACACTCTTCCAGTGGCTTAGTCATTAAATAGGAAAAAACCATAGTACATATATAGGGCTTGTATCTCTCCTAAGTTTCAGAGTGTGTCCCTCACAGATAAGAAGTGACTACTGTATGACTTATTAAAAATCACATTATCACATACAATACTTAAGAAATCATATTTGTTAAGATTACCACTGATCTCATCAGCAAATTCTTTAAGAACTGAAGCTGTCAAGTTCATGATGTATATCTGTATGTCTTCTAAAGTCCAATTTTTATCTGAAAGTTCCTGTTTTGTTATTGGCAAAAAGTGCTGTCAGTTGTTTTCTTCTGACAGGTTACTTTGTTCATTTTTGAGAAAATATGTGCCCAATATGAAAATGTATGTCTGAATAAATATAGTTTGCCAGTTCTTCTTTCAAGATGCAGTGATATTTCCTGAAGAAAACCACTAACTTAGCTCAGACTTAATCACACATTGCTTTAGCATCCAACGGAAGGTTGTAGCACATGCCATGCTTTGTCACGTGGAATATTAAATTGAAATATACTCAGAGTTGAGATGTAAGAGCATTTCCTTTCACTGCTCCATTAAGGACACTTAAGTGGAAATGACTTCTTTTTAACGTTGAGTACATATTAGTGAATACAATGATTACTGAAACAGTGTAGTGCTACTCTTTCAACTTGTAATAAGGCTCCAGTGATTTTAATTAACATTGCTTTTGTACTGCCAGTAGAAATGAAAAAAAGAACTGAGAGGGAAAATAGCATCTATGTATTTTAATGAAATAACTTTAACCTCATAGATTCACTAAAAGGTCTTTTGGAATCACTGCAGGTTCCTTAAAGTTTAAAGGACCAAATTTCAAGAAGCTGAGTGAAGCACTGTATTTAAAAGGATTCTCAAAAATTCAAATTTGTGAGGAGGTTGAGACTAGCAAATCCGTCCTATCTTAGAGCCTGTGACCCATGCCCAGGAATGACTTCATTGATCCCATGGGCCCTAGGTCTCCTCTGACAGCAGATCGTGAGAAGCTCACAGGACACACGTGAGAAAGAAGCTTGGATAGTAGAAATGACAAAGCAACAAAGATTCTGTAACCTTGGCCCAGTGAGTGGAGTGGAGTGGAGCGGAGTGGGGGAGGGCGTTTGGATGGGTATATATTTAAAGTTTAATTTTTGCAAAAGGCAAAAGAAATAGATTAGAGTTAAAGGAAGGGAGACAACGGCTGTGCATCCTAAGCAGAGTTATGAGCTCACACCCACATTCATTCCCCTCACTTACCCACCAATTTCCTCATCAAAAAATTGAGTAGAAAATTAATGCCAATAACTAAGGGGAAGCCACCAGTGCCTATTAAAACAAATTTTGTACAGAATTTCTTTCAGGGTAGACAGTTATTCTCTGGCTTTGTTTCTGGACTGTGGGGTCCACATATTGATGCCATCCTAACTGGCACAAAAGATCAAACTGGGGGATTAACACAGCCAGATAGCACATACCCTTCTGGCAATATGTGAATGGCCTTATTTGGTATTGGTGCTAGAACCCAAACACTGTCTTTTTCCAGATTTCAAGATTTTTCAATTTGAAAAAATCATTCTGATTTCACCTTGACCACAGATTTATTAATTAGAAACAGAACAGCAAAAATGGTCTTCATTCTGTTGAAGATGTATGCATCTGGAATCAACAGCCAATAGCATATTGTCTTTTGGCATTGACCTAGGGATAGTGTCTCTGAAAATATGTTGCTAAAAATAAATTTAATTACACACATCAAGCTTCATGCTCTTTGTAGCAGACAAACAAGTCAGGCTGCAGGGCAAGGCCAAGTAAACTGTGGTCCAATTATTGAAAGGATTTGGAACAGTCATTATAAATGACTAAATGTGTAAGGTAAAAAAAAAATAAGCTGGGAGCTGGAGAGATGGCTCAGCAGTTAAAGACTCTTGCTTACAAAGCCTGATGACGTGGGTTCAATTCCCCAGTATCCATGGGAAGCCAGATGCACAAAGTGGCACATTGTCTGGAGTTTGCCTGCAGCAGCAGGAGGCTCTGATTTACCCATATTCTCATTCTCTCTCTCTCTCTCTCTCTCTCTCTCTCTCTCTGTATGTGTGACTCTCTCTCAAATAAATAAAATAAAAACATTTTAAAAGAAGCATACAATAAGCTGAAAGTAAAATGGAAAAGATTATAACAACATGAGAAACTATATCATTAGTGGTTGACACTAAAGGATAAACCATGAGTCATCTTATTACTTCTAATTTACCAAATGCTTATGGAACACCAATAAATGCTGGTCAATGTTCAAGATGATTGACACATATGAGCGACAGAACAAAGACTTCTGTCCTCATAGGGTTGGTATTCTTTTATCTAGCTTTATTTATTGTTTTTGCATGTGTGCTTGTGTGCATATAACATTTCATATGGTGTATGTGATGTGTGGTGTATATGTGTATTATGCACACACCTCATGCACTTGGAAACCAGAGGCAAATGCCAGATGCTATACTTTTATTACTCTTATTACATCTTGTTATTATCATTACATAGTATTATGTATTATGTATAATATAACATATTATATAATATTATAATATATTTTATTATTACTCTTCTTATTCTTCTTATTATATTATTACTCTTATTATTGTATTGCTTGAGACAAGGTCTCTCAATCCAGAGCTGATACCCATCAGTGAACCCCAGTGATTCTCTGGCCTCTGCATCCCCCACCCTCCACTGGCCATACACAGCATTTCATGAGGGTTCTTGGAGTCAAATTTTGTGGTCTGTGGACTGGAGACCCTCATATTTTAGCTGTTAGCACTCTTAGTTGCTGAACCATCTCCCGGCCCAAATTTAAACGATTATAGATGCCTAAAAGCATATTTATTCTATGAAATATATAGTTTTCTTGAAGGTAATAAACATGATTCAAAACAAGAATCACATTGAGAAAGTGAGACTATATTCAAGTGTTGTCTTTTAAAAAGGAATATCTTGATTTGCCCAAATATCTACTTAATTAAACCTCATTGGGAAGTCTCTGCAGGATTAATGAAGTGTTCCAGGCAGAGGAATTGCTAGGTCAGGACTCTAGGGTGTGAATCCATCCGGTGGGCTCAAAGCACATCAAACAGGGCCCTGTGACCAAGGCAGAATAGAGAAGAAGAAGAAGGAAAGGCCAGAGTGATAATGGAGACCCAATCGTGCATGCCATTATACCAATTACAACTTTTAATGAGTAGAAAAATAACGTGGGCTCACTAGGAAAAGTTACTTAATGAGGTAGGAGTCATGACAAGAGTCATGTCTGGTAGGTGCTGTGGACAGCTCGTAGCTTCTTTCATCTGGAGAACTCCTCTGCCAACTGCCCCTTGCTTTTCTTCCTGGCACCCCCCACCCCGAAACAGCAGAGGACTTTCCTTTCCTAGACAAGCATGCCTTCGAACACGGATAACTGAGAGGACATTCTACCCCAGAATCTTCTATTCCCACCCAGCCCAAAGGTGGCTATCCTAGTTGAGTCTCTGGGATGGAGGGGTACTCACAAAGGAGGCAGCACTTCTACTAACCACTCTGTCTCTGCAGCTTTGTCTGCTGTGCTGTCAGGTCATTTGCCAACAGAGTCACCTCATCCAGTCTAGTGTTTGCTTCATTCAAGTGCCTTTCATACAGACCACAGAGTTTCTCAGCATTCACCTGTGAGTCAAAAAAGGTTATTCATGTTCCATTAGCTGCACTGGGAAGAGTGAGTGGGTGGCAGGGATCTGTGTGATCTTTTCTACAGTAACGATTCCAGCTAGCATCAGGAAAACACATCTAATTTTCAGAAGTTCACAAAACCCTAGCATCTGGGATCCTACAAGGTATAAATTTCTCAAGCTATAGGTATCGACAAAGAAAGCCAACTTCCAGTGTAACAGGAGCTTGGCAGAATTCTTTACACTTCCAGTGAAGGGAACTAATGAGGTGTCAGACATGGTCATTTCATCTTGTTACATACTGAACAATTTCTAGGTAGTTTTGTGAGGTTAAAGGTTCTATTTGATCAGAGAATAGTATCTATAACATGGGAGGCTCTACAAGCTAGAGGGAAGGCACACTGAGGGGACAGAGAAGAAGGAAGGAAACCCAGAGAGACAACCAAGCAGACTAGGAGAAAGTACATGTATCTCAGCTGTAATATACTAACAACAATTTTAGCTACCAACAGGAATATACCCTTCTGATGACAAGAACTCCAGGATCAACATAACTCTGTTGGACTAACACTTTAGTTCACACTTCAACTTCTCTCAATTGGCTCGTCATGCTTGAAGTAAAGGATGCATACCATTGGCCTTTGCACTTTTCTCCACCAGTCAGCAAATTCTTGTCATACTCTGGAAATTCATGCAAGCGATTTTGAGAAACAAGGTCCTTGGGATGGAAAAAGAACTGGCAAATTTAACAAAGAATCATGTTTACCAGTTAATTAGCTATAACTTGAATTGTCTGTTAATTTTATTATTTTTACTTAATTTTATTTGTCTTAATGTATATTAATTGTACTCAATAAAAGGTTTTGTTATGGCACTTCCATGTATGTCTATAATATATTTTGAAGGCATAAACCCTTATTATTTACTTCTTAGTTCTTATTATTTGTATGGTCAGGACTGGCCCAATAACACTGATGGGCTTCCGTATTCAGACATTGTGTAAATCATATACAGTTGTTCTCCTGAAGTTCATCTATACTTGTTTTTGAATGTCTTCCACCTGCCCCATGGTTGATGATGATAGTCATAGTGTAATAATACTAGCAGTGAGCATTTATTGCAAACCCAGGTCCTTATGAGTTAAGTCTCAATTCATACATAGCCATGCTAGTCCTTTGTCTCCACAAAGTGTGAATAAGGGGACAAGGAAGGGATAACTCTAGTGACATTTTGAGAAAACAATGACATCAAAGGCAATGATGGAGGCTGGTACTGAACCGGACAGTCTCAGTAACTACCGTGACTGAAGACCTGGCACCGTTTACACAGTGATGCCAGGTTTAGTGCATTGGGGGAACATGTGAGTCAGCAGAAACTCTGGCCATCACTAATTGGAACCGGTGCTGTGTTGAAGATTACTGAACTTAAACTTCCCATGAAATGCTACCAGCATGTATCTTATATCTCTAATACGGTGCTTCACATGGAGCAAGAACTTCACAAATACTTAGGATGTTCAACTTATTGCAGATGCAAAGAGAGGTTGGCCAACGTACTCACTGATATTTACTGAGGTTACATTCAAATCTCCCTCATAAACTTCAGCACCCAGAGTTGTTTATTAACTCGGTCAGAATATTTGAATGAGTTCAGGCACATGATCATTTGGAGGCTGATGAGGAATGAATGCCATAGAGTTCCAGCTCACAGATGTTACAGGGTGCACACAGGCTTTGTGGGTGCTTGCAAACCCAGACCTGGCAAAGATTCAGTGACCAGCCTCTCTCATCCATCAGCTTCACAGAGGTCAGAGTACCAAAGCTAAATGCCAGGTGTGCTCAATTATCCACATGCTCCACTAGCAACTAGAGAAAGGCTGTAGTAGTGATAAATGTAGCATTTTCAGGCTGTCTGTAGCTTCTAATTACATTCTGAAGGTAGAATGTTTTCTCTCACTTCTGAAAGTGAGTACGGTGGTAAAAATTGACACACTTTTTCCCCTCTTCATAACCCTATGTGTTCAGATTGGTTCTGCTTTATATATGAAAAACAGCCCCAGAAGAGCTAAATATCATGTTCAAATTTGCTTAGCTAGTAATTGTCAGTATTGAGATTTGAACTGAAAGACTAAACCAATGCAAAAAAAAAAAAAAACCACCTATGAGATTTCTAAACATCTATTGTGTGAATAATGATAGCAGAGGGAATGTTAAGGGTTGTGACTCAAATTGTCACAAAGCTTGGTGTCCAGAGGCCATGGAATATCTCCCTACCTTCTCCCCCTCCCACCTAGACAGGGCTCAACGGGGCATCTACACAAACTGCCTTCTTCCCTGAGTACTAGCCCACATCCCCTGTGGTAGTTTTGAGTAAATGTCCCCCAATAGAATTTATTATAATTATGAATTGTCTTCAGCCTTATGGCTAGAGGAAGTGTCACTTTAGCCTGGCCTCCTGGGGTCTAGCCCTGAGGTATTTCAAATTGGATACAAAATACTAGGGATAGATATGCAAAAGAAAAGCCAGAACCCCAGTCTGGCAGTTCTGCATTTTTGTGAGTTACAATGTGCTTGCTTGCTTGAGGTGCTGGTGCTGGGTTTCTCTCTCTGCCTGCTTCTATAAAAGGGAGCCAGCCTTTTTCCTTAACTTCCTCTGGGTTTGTTACTTCAATAAATACTTTCCTCCCCAGAATTGTGCCTGGTTTGGAGATTCATCCCAGCAACGTGTGACTGACTTCAACACCATCCTACTTGCCAGTATACAGTGGCAAGCTATTAGAAGCTTTATATGCTTTGTTATTCGCCTGTTTACAAATACTAAAAGAACACAGATCGTACTCAGTGGTGTGGGGAAAATAATAGTCATTCATTTTCAAGCAAGGATCAAGTGGTGATGTCCCACTGGGCTAGGCATGTCTGTGAGTGGACAGCCCATGTGGGCAGAGGGAACAAACACTTGCCTCCACATGGTGGGGGGTCCTCAGACATAACTAACCACTCACATTATGTTTTCAGTTTGTAGTGTATTTTCTCAAGTGCAAGAGACAGTGAGAAGATTTATCTAAAGGAGCCTGTGCAAGAATATCATGTTTAAAAGAGTTGTACCTTTAAAAGGATTTGAAATTTAAGCAGAAGCAAGCACAATCCACTTTGACACCATGAAGAGGAGGTTAATTCAGTGATGTACATTTATCCTATGCCAGTTCTTAGAGCCATGCTTTAGAGTGTCGTGTCCCAGATATGCACAGCCAATGGAATTCACAATTATCAAGATCATTCTAAATTGTCCTGGGCCTTTCTGTCAGCATAATATGCTTTAGAAAATACCTTTGTTTCCACTGTACCACTGAGCATTAGTTTTCTTGGCATTATAATTTAGAAAAGGATGAAATAAACAATTCAAAGTTCAACATAATGTATATGCCTTAGAGAGGGAGGAGAATCAATTTATCCACCAAAAGTATTCTAGGGTTAGTGACACCTCTCTCTCTCTCCCTCTCTCCCTCTCTCTCTCTCTCTCTCTCTCTCTCTCTCTCTCCTCTCTCTCTCACAGACACACACACACACACTATTTTGTAGTGAAACCCATCTGTCACCTCTGCTTTATAATTTTGTGACTTTAGACAAATCATTCAACCCATGAGCACAGGGAGGCATATGCAGAAGTTCATGGTAGCAAATGAGTGCATATACAAAAAGAATGAATGAGACCTACTTTCTGTCTGAAAGGTATAGTTCTAAGTCTACATGATGCAACTCATGAACTGCAAAAGTGTTGCAAGAATTCAGGAACATTAAAAGGTTAATATGAGAGGCTGAAATGAGAATCATATAGAAGAGAATTAGTAGGCAAGCCCTTAAGTTAGCTGAAAAGAAAGTATATCCATCAGAGTAATGTGATCTAAAACTAGCAAGGAAGGTTGGAGCCCCATCACAGGCCATCAGGAAGCTGAAGAAGGGAGTTGATTTTTTAATCAGAGATATAATTCAATAAAGCTGTTCATTAGAAAACTTAATCAGCATAGTATGTGGGATAGAATGAACAAAGCAATGTGAGAAGCAGAGAAGGTACCTTAGGAAACCATTGCAGCCATCTGCACAAAAGATAATGAGAGACCCGACATAGGAACAAGAGAGAAAAGTGGACTGGGAGCAAGTGACTCACAGTAATAAAAGGGCTGGAAAGTAAAGAACACGTGAGGAAATATGTGACCAAGGCTGAGAGCCTGGGGGATGATGGGAAAAGTCAGATTACTGGTAATAGAGGCACCTGGAAATGCCATCTTTAGAAGGCATTCAGTTTAGTTTTACCCATGCTGATTTGGGAAAAGACAACAGCATGGAGCCTTCAATAAACCTTTCAATAAAAGCAAAGGAAATAAAGACAGCTTTTAGGGATGAAGGGAGAGAGCAGGTGGTGAGTTATGCTCCACCTTGTAGGAGAGAATCATTGAAGGTTGTTCACCAATGAGCCTTGCGTAGAACCCCGATGCTAGAACATGTGAGTCATGAGAACACGTGTCATTTTATCTTAGACTCTTGGAAGGCTTGCCCTTACTGCCTTGCTTTGTCATGTACGAAATCAACTCTCAGCCATGCTCTGAGAAATCCCCTGCTGTCCATGTGGAACAGCCAGAGAGAGAGACTTCCTTCTAGTGGTAGCTTTTCTAAACCAGCCTTGGAGCCTGCACTTAAGGCAAGTAGCCTTCCCCATGGACCCTAGACTCAACCAGTATCTGACTGCAAACTGACACACTGATCCTGCCCACCCTCACGACCAAGAGATGGTATTATAAACTTTTATTTTAGGTGACAAGGTTCTCAAGTGATTTCTTAAATACCCGAAAAAAATAAGTAGAACACTATATTTTGTCAGAGAGACAGATATCAGACAGACAGGGACATTTTGGTTTCCTCTTAAGACATAGTCTCTAGGGATTGAGGATGGTCCTTTACATGTGGATGTTATTTTGGTTCTTGAAATAGGTGAGCAATGGGGGAATGGAACAGTATTTTATTCATTGCAGCAGGGAGAAAGGAAGGAGTAATAAAAGAAACAGACACCGAGATCCATAAGCTAAAAAGAGAAGTTAATGCCGAGTAGTCTTGATCTTTTCAGGTCTTACTTATTGAAAGGAAATATTGAGAATGGCAGGTTGAGAATCTGAGGAGGGATTTTATGTAAAATAAATTAGGATGTGAGATAGAAGATACAGAACTTCTGAGCACCAGGGGAAGTCCAGAGGATGTTGGAAAGTATAAAATCCATGCCTAATTAGTGTGAATTTACAATGAACATATCAATGGTTTAAGGATTGCAAGCTTTATTACTAATATTTGCCCAAAAGAATTCCTGAGGACGAATGAGAGGCATGTAAGGGTCATGGAGTGGAAGGTCCTCTGGAGTCTAATGGAAAATGAAGCCTGCAGAGCACGGAGCAGAGAAGACAGGATCCAGGGGAAATGCAGAATTTGGTGGAGAGAGAGGAGAAAGAGAAAGAGAAAGCCCAAGTGATCATAGGATTTACAAAGGTTGAGCATACTTTATTTGAAATGCCTGGGAACAGAAGTGTTTTATATTTCTTTTGTTTTTGGATTTGGGAATTTTTTGCATGAACATAATGAGGTATCTTGGGGATAGTGCTCTAGTTTAAGCCCATAACTCATTTTTGTTGCATATAGGCATCATGCACATAACTTGAAATAATCATATAGACTATTTTAAATACTTCTCTATACAACACAGTTTATGGTATGAAATTCCTCATTTGTAACATCGTGTTACTATGTTGGCATTTCAGATTTTTTCTTTTCAAATTTTGGAATTCTCAGATTAGGGATACTCTAGCTGTACCCTTCGAAAAGGGAGGTGGTGGTAACAAGAAACTCTAGACTAAATGCCCCCCCCCCAGAATTCATATGCTTAAATTTATTTAATAACATAATGGTATGACCAGATGGAGATTTATGTGGTAATTGAATAATGAAGGATCAGTCCTCAGGACTGTGTTCAGTGAACTTTTAAAGAGGCAAAGAGAAAAGCTTATATCCTTTCCCCTTCTGCTTGAGGTACCATCTTTAAAAGGTGACTCAAAAGACACCAAACCTCCTAATGCTATGATTTTATATTTCAAAGCTAGAATAATAAGAAATACACTTATGCTATTTATAAATTACCCAACCTTAAGTGCTTTGTTATGATCATACCATGAGAGTGAGAAAAAACTGATACCAAAAAGTAAGCGTTCAAGTGGGACAGATTCCAGTCAGGAGTTATGTCCTTCCCAGGTGACTTTACAGGTGGGGCCCACGTGGCAGCACAAGCCCTTTGTTCTGCTTAATGTAAAGCAGAATCCTCTCCATGGTTTGAAGTTCATTGATATCATTCATGATTTGTTGGGCACTGCTAAATGGGACACAGAGGACAAAGGGTAAACGATGTTTGAACAGGTTTGAAACCCTGGTGGTAGGCATTTCGCCAGCTCCATCGTCAACCCTAACTCCGGACCCCCCTGAGCAAGCCACAGGAACCCAGTGTTCTCACCTCAGCATGACTGGCAATGAGTGTCAGACCCAAGTAGCAAATTTCTCTATACCCATCCCCACCGACAGTGGCTAGAATTACATATTTCCCACCACTCAGGCCCCCCAATTACACAAATTAGGTATTCACAAGTTGTCAGCACTCACCTATCCCTTTGTAGACCGCCAACTCCCCACCCTGCCTGACCAATCCCCTTTCCCTCCCCTGCTCCTCATCCTCCTGGATACTTTTTCTTATAAATGTAAGCTCTCCCCATTCAATAAATGACACATGAATACACGATACATGGCTGCTCACGTCTGTGTCCCAGGAGTGTCCTCTCGTCCACCCCCAGCTCTGTGGAATGGCCCTGAGACAGCAAAGCAGCTGCCCACAGCTGCAGCTTCCAACCGATTTCTCTCCACGGGGCTGACAGCATCCCTGGAGGCAAAATGACAATGATTTGAGACACACTATCTGAGGTGAGAGCTTGCAGTGTACAGGTCACAGGCTCATCAAATGAAAAACATGTGAGAAAATTTTCTTTTTGTGCTGGCTGGTTAGAGACGTCAGAGAACCCAAGAAAGAAGATGCCCATCATCCACTCAGGCTCTATAAGTATCTGCCCAGCCCCCAGGAAGTACTCACTGCACAAAGGCATTCTTCAAAGAGACGTAGCTCCTGGCTTCCCTTTTCATCCCACTTGCTTATTATACCATTACCACAAAGCTCCCTGGGGAACATGGCTGGAATTCTAATAAAACAAGAAGCCCATGTGATCTTAACAATGCCTCCTGAGGCCAGGCCTGGTCTGCTCAGTCTTCAGTATTCTGTCTCCCATCATCAAATATCTCCAGTCACCATCCTGATTTTTCTCCCCACTCCCCTGTCCTACATACTTCCATGTTTGGTCCAAAAGGAGAACTTAGCTATGGTCACCTGCTCAGCATGGGCCAGGGGATCATCCACGTGCAGCCCCGCAAGCCACTGCTGTCTTATGCCAGTTTCTACTTACCTGCTGCTGTACGTGACCCTTGAGCTCAGACAGGCTATTTGTCTGTCCTGCAAAGAATCACGCATCACCTGAAGTGCAGCATGGCCTCCTCTCTGAAGCTTCTGAAATCTTGCTTCCTCTTTGGTAATTATCCCTAGCTGGCTCCTCCTCTTCTTCCTTCCTCTGGTCCCTCTTTAAATCTTCTAGCTGCTGGATGGTCTCAAAGCTCTCTTTTTTTCACTTGGGATCAACTGGTATTTTGAAAAGCTACTCTGTCAAATCCTATAACTGAATCTATAGAAATAAGTAACTCTTACTCATACTAACTACTTTTAGCACTGTCTATATTCAAGAGATTCATTCTAATTTTTCTTTCTCACAAGAAAGAAAGCTAACATGACACTTTAGGATCTTAATTTATAACTAGAGAAGCCAGAACACACAGAAGTTACATGATTTCCCCCCCCCAAAAAAAAACAGTACCAGTATCACAATTGGAATTTGGAGTTCCTCAAGATCTTTTAGCCTTTAGTAATGGGCAACATCAATGCACACAGGGAAGGAAGAAAAAGCTTAGTAAAGGACATTTAACCAAAGGAACAGGAAACTACCTCTAATATAAGAAAAAAAATCCAGATTTTTTAAACAAAAATAATAGCAACATGAATTTTGTAAATAACCTCTTACTTGTCTGGGATTTATTTACCTGACAATCTCACTTATCTGTGTGGAAAACAAGCCAAAATTCTATTAATAAACATTGTGACAAGAGATGAGCCACCCCAGACATATCATGGAGGATCCATTTGGAACCCCGCAGAGAATGATGGGATGAACAAGTGACCCAGGGCCACAGTCAATCAGCCAACAAAGGATAAGCCAATAAGACAGACACCAATGATTTTCGACAAAACCCAAATCAGAAGTACAGAGACCCCCTAAGTCCTCAACAATAGAACAGCCTTAATACTCACCCACCACGACTCAGGGAACTGAGCAGAAGAGGGGGCAGAAAGATTGTGAGAGCCATGGTGGAGGAGACTATCCAGAGGCATGGTCCCCCAGTAACAACATACTAGGGCTGGCGGAACCAGGCTGACTCCTAGGCTATCCATGGTTTTAGGTAATTTAGGTAATTTTGTTTCAGAAGCTATATAATTTCCTTTTTAATCAAACTGCACACGCTTCAGTTGAATATTTACAATATTTTATAAAATGCTACAATTAGATATTCTTATAGGACAATAAATGTAATACATAAAATAAATCTTCAAACACTATTCTATATTCCGTTAAAAGAATGTATACTGTAAAACTAGTAAAATTGGATTGATGATCCAATAAATGAAATTTTAAAAATTGACATCAAACTCAAGCAACTTGATCATAAAAGAGTATCAACCTAATTTTATACACAGTTCAAACTCAGATACTTGGTTTCCTACTCTGCTGGAATTGTGAAGATCCAGGAGATTCATAGTAACAAATTAGAATTGGTGGAAGATTGGCAACTCTTAAACTGGACAGTCTAATAGTTATACCATGAATATCATTATACCTTTAATGGTATAACTACCAGAAAAAGGAAAATAGTTCTTTGAGAAAATGGATGAAAGCTGGGTGCGGTGGTGCACACTTTAATCCCTGAACTTGGGACATTGTGGTAGGAGAATGTCCATGAGTTCAAGGCCAGCCTGGGCTACAGTAAAAGGGGACAAACAGTTCCCTTTTACTGTACAAATTGGAACTGCATTATTTGAATTAGAGTATAATCAAGGCATTGATATTCATACTATCACCTGAAGTAATTTGATATAGTTTGGAACAGGCGAAGAAAGACTGAAAGTAGTTGAAAATTTGCTTTATTTTCCATCCAATAAAAGTACCAGGGCTTAAAGAAAACTAATTTCTAGATCATACCGAATCAGGAGACTACCACTTCTGTAGATAAGGTGTAACTGAAAAGGCACTAAAAAATACAGTATGATTTTCACTCCAAGTAAATGTGATCGCCTTCCAACTAGTTACCATAGGATCCAAGAGATTTATTGCAAACAATAATAATATTGGATCAACTATTTCTGAAATATTTTCTTCAGAAATAATCTTTTGAACTTGAAAAATTGTAATTATTGCCACATAATTGCTATAACATTTTGGAAGCACTTTTTAAAGTCTTTAAGATAAAATCTGGTATAAACTGAAAATTGTGATGTTTTGATTTTGCACATAATAAAATGTTATTTAGAGGCCAACCTTGTGAATCAGAAGATAATGACTTGGAGATTAATATTGTGTCTGAAAATAAAGCATATTCATAAAGCAGTGAGATTCATTTTATCTGGGCCAAAATTTCTCATAGGATAAGCCTCAAAAAGAGTCCTAAAATTATTTTGAGAAATGGAACCATGATTAAGCTATTTATTTAGCTCCAAAGTAATTATCTATTTGGATATATATATATATATATATATATATATATTATGTATATTCATTTTTAACATGATTTCATATATATTTAATTACTTTCAAACATTATCACATAGTATAAAATAGTCATATTGCCTAAAGCTTATAAATAGTTCTGTGTTATCAAATAATGTCTTGAGCCTAAAAGTAGCCATAGACCTTACTGCTTTCAGTATAAATGCTTTCTAATCACAGAGAATAATAATTACACAATAAAGTGGCTAGCTCTGATTGCATACCACATGAGTTGGGCTCTGTACATACCAACGTACTATTGAATGTAATAGTGTTAGCTCAAGGCTGTCAGGAAGATTAATGAATCAAAAACACATATTTAGGATTTTAGCTCAGTGCCTGCTTCACAGAAAACATCCAGTAAATTAGCTATTCATTTTTATTATCCTAGTAAGGATATTTAAGCTTAAAAATGATTTTCCCAGCGTCAACCCTCAGGGGAATGTAATTTACCTTCCTAAGTGATATGATTTTCTCACATTGTCTTCATTTGGCTTGGACATGGGAATCTTGACAATGAGCTTGTTGTTGAAGCCACAATCATCACCGATGGACCTAGTGCAGGTGCCACAGGCATCATACAAATAATTACCTGAAGTCCTTCAAGTGCCTTTGGAAACTGTCATTCTCACCTTTGAATTCATCTGGTACGTTTCGAATTCTTTCCTGTTTATAAAAAGGTAATGATTAGAAAACTGCAGAGTAAATGTAATTTTTAAAATATTTTTGCATCATATAAATAGCAAATGAGTTTATTATTGTTGTAAAAATCCATTATGATATTTGAACAGGAAACATTCCTAGCTACTACATAAAATCACACTCTTCTTCAAAGAGGAACTCTTTTTATGTATTTGATGTGAATCCTTCTAAAAATTTTTTTCCAGGCATTAAACTTGGTTTGTGTCTGTGAATATCTACGTAGCTGTAGAAATAATTTCATTTTTATTTACTATGAAATATATAGTAGTATACACATGTAAGTGTATGCATCTATAATACATTAATACACATTGGAGATGTTTCTATGCAGGTCCACATTCAGACGACTTCATTTAAAAATTAACTATGATATTTTGTTTCATCTTTAGACATCCTGTAGTTTACTTGTGAATTTTTCTATTAATTAACTCTAAAGGTTTTTCCCAAGATTTTGACTTTCTCCAGAGAAGCTTCTAGGCAGGACATTACTGGGTGATGCATGGACAAGCACTTAAAAAGATGTCATGATTTAATCTTTGCCTCCCCCACAGCAGTATGAGATCACTGATACTCTGCATATACCTTCATACCAACATGTTTATGAAATGTTCAGAGGATAGATTGGTATTTCATTGTTTTATTCTTCATTCTTTGTTTATCATTGATGGCAGGATTTTTTTTTCAACTATGAGGATACCCAATACAACCCAAAGCAGAAATCCAGAGACTCTTAAGAATTTAAGAAAGCAGACCTAAAACTCACTCACCATAAACTCACCCACCATGACTCAGGGATCTGAGCAGAAGAGGGGGCAGAAACATTGTAAAAGACATGGTGGGGGAGAAAAAACTGCCTACCTATCATCATACAAGCCATACCCCCCTAGCCCATGGACTGGTCCAGCAAGCCCACTTAGGAGTGCCCCCAGAAAGGTAGGGACATGGAGGAGGGAAATGGGGATACCATCATAAATTTTGCTCATACATTGTATCTAATTATTGGCAATAAATATGAAAAAATAAAAAAGGAATTAAGAAATGTTCAAGACAGCTGCCTGTTTGTTCTTTCTCTGTTACTCATTTAGTTACTGTACTTTCAATTTTCTTGATATTTATTATATATGTCTGCTGGAAATATTTCACTTATTTTTTAACTTGTTTTAACTTTACGTTTTAAAAATGTAATGTCATATTGATCAATATACTCTTGTATCAGTTACTTTCTTCTTGTTGGGACCATATACCTGATCTAAAGCAGCCAATAGAAGGAGAGGGATTGGCTCAGCTGACAGTTTTGAGGGGAAGTTTCATCACGATGGTGAAAGCCTGGTGTAAGCAAGAAGGTTGTGTCACAAAGTCATATTAGCAAGCAGGAGAGAGAGAGAGAGAGAAAGGGGGGGCTAAAACATCTCAAGGCCTGCTTGCAGTGGCACACTTCCTTCAGCAAGGCTCCACCTTCTAAAGTTTCCACAACCATCCACAGCAGGCCACCAACTGAGGATTAAATATTCAAAGCCATTAGTCCATGGGAGGCAATTGCCTCCAAAGGATCCCAAGTCCTATTAGATTTTTCTGTTTTTCTAAAATATGATTTATCCAAGATGACTCAACTTTCCAATTTCTCTAGATATACCACCCATATTTTCTGACAGTTTTGCTTTGATATTGTTTTGAGAACATTGACCACGAGTTCTATCCTTGTCATACATTTTAATTGTAAGAAGCAGTGCACACTGCTAAGTGGCAGCTCTCTAGAACTTAATTGTCATACTCAGCTAAAACTTTGCACCTACTGAACAGAGACCCTCCTCTTCATTCTCCTTCCAGTCCCTAAAAACCACCATTCTCCGAATTCATTTTTGTGTGTGTGTGTTTTATTATCCTAGGTACTTTATATCAGGCAGGTCCTTTTTCATGACTGGCCTGCACTGTTCCATCCATTGGTTTCACTATGTTATCGACTTTGTCTTTTCCAAATACCTATCAAATTTAATAACTAACTCCCTAGTGTGACACAGTGAAGTCTCACTCAGAGCAATTACCATGGCAATTCAAGTACACCCACAAGCCTGGACCCTCAAAGCCACTGAGTAGACACTTAACCCCATTTCACTGTGCACCCCGATTATTCATGTACTGCTTGCTAAAAATGGCCTTATCTTATGCATCATCCTCTTTAATGATCTAATAAAAATTATACATCCTTACTTGTCTAAAATAGTCTCACAAGAGGAAAGGAGCAAGGCTAGAGACTCCATTTTACTGGCTGGTAGAACTGAATTGAGAGATCCATTTGTCCCTCAATTCTTTGGGGTACACCAAAGCAAAATCAAATGAAAGCTTTCTTCATTTTGCTTGCTATGTTTTTATTTAGATTTTAAGGTTCTTTATTTCCATCATAAGTGATTTTCTAAAGCAAACTACATAAGCACTAAGAAGGTTAAACTTGACAAATTATCAAAATGAAAAGAGTTTATGTTAATCTTCATAGCCAAGTCAATTGATTTTGCTTTTTTTAGTTTGTTTTTTTCGAGGTCAGGTCTCACTCTAGCCCAGGCTGACCTGGCATTCACTATGTAGTCTCAGTGTGGACTTGAACTCACAGTGATCCTCCTACCTCTGCCTCCCCAGTGCTGGGATTAAAGGCGTGTGCCACCACGCCCAGACTGCATTTTATGACATTGATCTTCTCATGGGAAAAGGAAAAAAACGTTAATTCTGTTTTTACCCATAGCTTCAAGTTCTCACAATCCACACCACATATGCCTTTCCTTCTCATCTGTCAGGCAGAAATGCTCAGTTCTATCAACCAGTTCTATCTCCATTTATGCATTTATTCTACTTTTGGAACTGTATAATAAAGTCCACAAAAACAAATGTATCCATTTTATAAACTCGTTGCATTGTTTTAGGAGTAGGATTAGCGCTATCTGGCCTGGAGACCTGATGATAAATGAGCGAGCTGTTCATCTCTGTATAAGAGCTCCTTGCCAGGGCCTCAGGGCACCGGAGAGGTGCTCACTTCCTCAGCTGCTCTGCTCACTCCTGCTGGCTCCTCTCCAGACCCTCAGCACTTCCCTGGTTCATCTTTAAATCGCCCTGCAGCGATTTTTTTCTCTCAAACTTCAGCCTGGCTTTCCTCTCCTGTTCAAGGGCACCTTCCAGCTGACAAAAAGGAGGATTACTTAACTGAATGAACAGATGAGTTTATTCTTCACTACAGATGTTCACATTAACCACTTACTTTCATGGCAAACTAAGATACAAGATCAAATTCTGTGTATGATACCCAGTTACGTACATATTTTGAAAGAAATACTGTATTCACCAGCAGGCTAACAAAGGCATCTAGAAATCACGGTGATGGTTGAAAATTCCAGCGATTATAAATTATAAAAATCTTTCCTGAGGAAATAACCAATAACAAGTGGCCAGGTTTCCCTTGTTTGATCACTTTTCAGTGAGGAGATGCTGACTTCTTCACATAACAGCTCATTTCATGGATGGATAAGTCCATTTTCTCAGGAGTGTTTCTTCATAAGGAGCAAAGTGTTCTTGTATAAATTCTACCTACAAATCCAAGCTCTGTTCCCTGGAGCAACACCAAGAAAATCTTTCTCCAGGTGATAATCCATGAGTATTTGGAACCCTTATAGTACCATTTATTTGCCTTCCTAAAGGCCATCCTGGGTGTGCGTGGTACCTTCTTCTAGCCCATAATATTATGTTGTAATCAGAACATCCTAGTATCAGGAAGTTCAATAATATGATATTTTTATTCATTTAAATGGTTACAGCAATAAAAGCTATTTGCAATGCACAGAAAATATATGACATTTAAATTGGGTTGAGAGGGAGAATTTCTGGAAGAGGATGTAAAACTCTGAATTTAGATCAATCCCAAGTGACTGTGTCTCCCCAGATTCATATGTTGACAGGCTACCTATCCAGATTAAAATATGGAGCCTTTGTTAAGGAAGGAATCGGGGGATGGGAGGGTTCAGTACAAAGGGAGCCATGTATAAATGATGAAGTAAGCTTTTACCTGCTATCAAATCTACCAGCATTTTGATGGAGGATTCCCAGACTCTAGAATTGTGAGAAATACATTTCTGTTGTCATGAGGCACGAAGCCTATTCTTGTTTGTTTCAGCAGCCTAATGGATTACGACAACAATGTATGTGTTTGTGTGCGTGCACAACACCCACAATTTCCTATATTGAAGCTTTTTGAGATGGGCATTTATTGGAAGTAGGGAAAAAAAGTAAGACAAGTAACAGTAACAGAGGAAACTGATATGAAATGGAAAACAGATCACAGAAAACCCTTTTAGCAATTTCATGAAGACCAAGGAGCCTTTGGGGACTAATAATAAGAATGAATGCGCACACACTCCATCAATTGGGAAGGAGGAAAGGAAGAATTATGAACCTATACATTAAGACTAGTCTGAACATTTTTATTTTATAGAGTGTTTAAAGGAAGAACCCCTTCACAGAATCTTGGATTTTTCAGTGGTGTATCTAGGACACCATTGTGACATATATCTTTCATTAATAAATGAACTTCAGCATATCACTGTAGATACCACATGGTCTTCAAACCCAATCTTTCACCATGGGTGTCTAATAGATTAGTAGCATATCTCTGGGGGGAAATACAGGGTTCTCTGGGAACCAGTTCTCAGCATCATAACATTTCACTGTTCTCAATCCTCTCCTCCCACTGCCCAGGGTTATATGAAAGTTGCATTTAAAAATTAAGATTGGTGATGCACACCTTTAATCCCCACACTCAAGAGGCAGAGGTAGGAGGATCATCTTGAGTTCAAGGCCAGCCTGAGACTACATAGTGAATTCCAGGTCAGCCTGGGCTAGAGTGAGACCCTACCTCGTAAAACCAAAGGAAGAAAAATGAGACGAGAGGCTAAGTAGTAAAGTACTTGCCACATACATATAAGTACATAAAATTGGATCCCAGGTGCCCATATAAAAGTTGGATGCAATAGCGAGTGTGTGCCACCCCAGCCCTCTTACAGGAAATGCCTGGAAGCTCTCAGGTATGCTAGCCTGGCATTTGCAGCAGTAAACAATACAGAGATCCTGTGTTAGACAAAGTGGAAGGTGAGGACTTCTTGGCTGTCTTCTGACCTCCACACATGTGTCATGGTACATGTGCAATGGCATTCGCACATACAAGCACACACACACAAAGATTTACAAAGAATGTGTGGGTGGAATGATGGCTCAGAAGTTAAGGCACTTGCCTACAAAACCTAACAACCCAAGTTTGATTCCCCAGTGCCCACATGAAACCAGATGCACAAAGTGGCACATGCATCTAGAGTTCATTTGCAGTGGCTAGAGGCCCTGGCATGCCCATTCTCTCTCTGTCTCTCTCTGCTTGCATATATATATATATATATATATATATATATATATATATATATATAATTTTAAAAAGATTTTTTCTTTTTAAAAAATAAAAAATATATCTTTTTATATTTAAAAAAGATTATGTGATAGACCTCATTTAATTGTTATAAATTAATATTTATTTTTAAGCCCTTTATTTCTAAATGATGGCGAAATATAGATTGCTAAGTTTTCTTTAAGTTGTCAAGATAAATGAGCTAATTCAAACTTGGGCCAGCTATAATGGGACACACTTACAACCCCAGTTCTTAGAAGGCTGAGGTAGGAGGATTACAAGTTATAACCCAACCTGGGTTGAAAAGGGAGATAATGTCATTACAAAATGGAGATACAAAGGTGGCTGAGCCCCTGAGCCTAGTAGCCCAGGCCTGCATGAGCCTGCATGAGCTACTCAGGAGGCCTGTATGAGCCACAGAGTGAGTTCAAGGTCAACAGGAACAATTTCGTGGGGTCCTGTTGGAATCAAAAAGCCAAAAGAAGGCTGGAGATATAGATCAATGGTAGAACTTTTCCTAGTTTGCAAGTGAAAGAAATACAGCTCAGTGGTAATTACAATTGTCATAATTAACTTTCCTTACCAACTTGACTAGTTTTCACATCATCTAGGATACACACTTTTAGCTAGAATTTGGGGGAGTTTCCAGAAACATTTAACTTAGTTAGGGAAGACCTACCCTGAATGTGAGCTGCACCATCACATGGGCAGAGAGAGGAAGAGGAAGAAGTCAGCTGAGCAATAGCGGACTTCCTATGTTAGATACAATATAACCAGCAACCTCATGTTCCCACCACAGAGCCTTCCATACACAGTGGACTGTAAATGTCAAACCAAGAGCCAAAATAAAACTTCTGTTGATTTTTAAAGGTATTTTGTCAGAAAATGTGAAAAATAACTCATACAGGAGACTGGTATAAAAGGTGAGGCTCTTGCTATGGAAAGCTGGACTATATTGTTTGTTTGGAATTAGTCTGTGAGAAAAATGTGGAAGAGCTTGGAACTGTGGGATACAGAAGCTATAGAATATTGTAAGCATAGCTTACTGGGCCACACTTGTGAGAATTTGCGAAACCGGAATGCTGAAAGACATTCAGGCAGTGGGGGTCCAGCTCATGAAGTTCCAAAGAGAAAAAAGTCTATAAGCCATTTGTCTTACAACCTGGCACAGAATCTGTCTCTTCTGCCCATGTCCTGAAATTTTGAGTAAAGCTGATTCAACAGTAATGAACTATGTTATTTGGCAGAAGAAATATCAATATAGTCTATGTCCAGGCTGTGGCATGCATGGTTAGTAATCACTGCTCATAGTTCTACAGAGAGAGAGAAAAATATATATGGAAAATGTGTACCTTGGTAAGGACAAGACAGGTGACTAGGAAGAACCTATAATTGTCAGCATCATTGAAGGAAAACCTCAAGCTATTTACTGTCACAACAGGAAAGGTGTGCTGAGGACAAGACTCTACTCATTGAAGGTTCCTATTTGCAAAAGTACAAATTCACTTGAAAGTGAGTGCAAACTGAGAAATGTCAATGAAAGTGTTTCCTAAACAACTGCCTAGGGAAATGGTTTCCTCTCTTCACCCACCAGGGTGCATATAGGCAGCTAGAGCTGTGGTCAACACCAGACTGCATCTCAAACTGGCAGGAGGTTGCGGAGACATCTTCCTCATGGTGTTGGATTTGCAGGTTTGCGAAATGCAAGGGTTACAGGATGATGGATGTTTTCACCATGGTTCAGTAAAGCTCCTGAGGCCAGGCGATGTGTGGCAGGGTTGAATTTCTTGCAAGTAGACTCCAAGAGGCCATTGTGTGAGGCTTTGAAACCCAAGTTGCAATAGAGAACCAAGGATGTTACAGATGTCAGGACATTGTGAATGCACTGGGGAAAGCTGCAGGCCTGGAATAAATGTTATTACTATCTTCATTTGCTGTGTGTCTGCATTCCCAGAGATTGACAGTTCAGGAAGGGTTCTGGCAGGCAGCACATGCAGAAGTGGAAACTAGCTATCAATCCCACCATCCTCTCATGGAAGGAAAGCAAGAACACACAAACTGCTGCTTTTTAAAAAATATTTGAGAGAGAGAGAGAGAGAGAGAGAGAGAGAGAGAGAGAGAGAGAACATGGACACACAAGGCCTTCAACCCCTGCAAACAAGTCCAGACACATGAGTCACTTTTGTGCATCTGCTGGCTTTATGTGGGCACTGGGGAATTGAACTCAGGCCATCAGGTTCTATAAGCAAGTGCCTTTAACAGTTATCTCTCCAGCTTCCCTCAGCTGCCACTTAATCTTCTAACCTGTAAATTAAAACCCACAGCTAATACAAAATTCCATTTTTTTGAGATAGTGTTTCATGTGTCCCAGACTGGCTTCCAAATTTTTTTTAATGTAACCAAGGATGACCTTGATCTTCTGATCTTTCTGCCTCTACTTCCCAAATGCAGAGATTATAGGAATGTGCCATAGCATATGATTTTATGTGGTTCTGGGGACAGAACTCAGGGCTTCATGCATGTTAGGCACAGTCTACTGCCTAGCTATATCCTTGGCCTGCAAAGTCCTTAACTGGAATGAAAGAGATGACTTCAAGGACAAATTCTACATCATTGGCAGAGTTGGGGATTTAGACATGTTTCAAATCACCTTCTAACAAACAGCATTGTGTTTATTCTCCTCCATAATGACGTTTAGGTCCCCAACAAAACCATTTTGCTGTATTAGATTTCAGTGTCTGTAACAGTAAAGCAAATGAAAATGGTTCATTTGGTCTATTAAATGAGGTTCTAGACATTCAACCCTGAAATCTGAGTTGGGAAAACTAAGTTCCCCAGACACTTGACTTTCTCCTCTGTCTGGCTCTCCCATCACTTTGAGATTGTTGACCACAGTGTTAATTAACTAACAGACCACCAGATCTGGTACTGAAGCCCAGTTGGAGGAAGGAAGCCTCATAGAGAAGTATCTCACACTCCTCTGACTTCACTAATATGGTTTCCAGGTCATCGATTTCTTTCTTCAACTCGGAACATTCATCTTCCAGTTTCCGCCCCCTGGCAGTCAGCTCAGAATTTATCTCCTCTTCTTCCTCCACCCGCCCAGACAGCTCCTTGACTCTGGCCTCCAGCTGGATCTTGGATTTAATCAGTGACTCACACTGCTCTTCTGCATTTGCCAGGGTCTCTCGCTTCTGCCATGATGAGGAGAAAATTGTTGCCAACAGCTGGAAGTGATTTATCAGCTAAGAGAAAATGCTGCTTAACACAGAGCAAGGAGATAATCGCCTGCCCTCTGCCCAGGACGTTCACCCTACCTTTCCCAGGCAGCTGAAATAATATTCCCAGGTCCCCTTTCCTGTTGTTGAAAAGAGGAGGAAATATGTGTGTTTGGAAGTGCTTTCCATCTTTTAAGCCTATTCAGGAGATGAGATGACTTCCTCTAAAGCACTTAATAGAATCCTGGTGGCCTCAAGGAGCTAACCTTCCTTCCTGCCAATGAGGCCCATATTTTGAGGTTGAAACCTGCTCAGAATATATTCCTTTAAGAAAGTATTGTTTCCTCAGACAATAGAATATTTATAACATTATTATAAGTGTCACAATGCATTTGTCTAATATACATTAATAAATTGAGCTGAGCTGTATATTTTTATGCACAGGTTGAATGTAGAATTAATAAGGTTATCTGCAAGTCACTAACTAGATTTCAATTTTGCTTTAAAGATTCTGCCAGAAGCAAATTCCATATATATATATATATATACATACACACACATACATACACACACGCGCACACACACACACGCATATATATATATATATATATATATATATAGAGAGAGAGAGAGAGAGAGAGAGATAGGTATAGATGGCATAAAATACACCTTCTATTTCTCTTCACATGCACTGATTCCCAGTTTCATGGGTGACCCATTATACTGTGTTATGGATCAAATGAAAAATGAAGAGGTTTTTTGCAAGCGAGGACCTTTCATAACTTTGAACCGCTCTAATTTGTCTTCTTGAGAGGCTAAATAAAACCTCTTTGTGAAAAAGTTTTCAAAAGTTCCTTGTGAAGAAGGTTTCACCTCGTCTGTCCTCCACAATTCCACAATTGCCACTTTGAGCTTTTTTTTTAGCCTTCCATGTGCCTCACTTAACTTATTTAACCAAGACCAGAATAAAGTTAAACATCTAGGCGATTAGTAACTGCTCAAATTGCTAGAAAAAGAACAGAATAGTATAGCTCCAACATTACTAAGATCCGGATGAGAATGAAGTAATGAACAAATAGTTAAGACATTTACATGGGCTCCATACAAACCTGAGACTTCTAATGTCTTAGGAATAGCAGAGACACTTGATTTTAGTTCACCCCATATTTCATTCAGTGTGTGCACACAACCTCTCAACAACAGCAAAAGAGAGTCCAAAGCCATCACTAATCCATTATCAAACACGTTAGTGGGGTGTGGGGGGAGCTAGGGAAATGGCCATCAGTGGTTAACTGTGGTGTTTGCTTCCAAATCCTGATGGCTGGGGTTTAATTCCCCCATTACCCAATCAAGTAGGACAGCCACTAACTGTTAGTAAGAAGAGATCCTGGTGTACTCATAGTAGCACAGGTGCAAATAATATAAAAATTAATTAATGTTATAGTAGGAAGATCTGGGGGCTAAGAAGATGGTTCAGTCAGTAAATCACTTGCCACACAAGTGGGAGGACGTGAACTCAGAATCCCCCCGGAAATACTAGGTAAGTGTGGCAGCCTGCCTATAATCCCAGGGGGGAGGGGTAGAGACAGGGGATCCCAGGAACAAGCTGGCTAGCCAGACTAGATGGATCAGGGAGCTCTGAGTTCAAGTGAGAAACTCTGCCCCAATAAATACAGCAGAGAGTAACCAAGGAAGGCACCTGACACCGACCTGTGGTCTCCACACATACGTGCATGCACTCTCACTATGAACATTCATACGCACCAAACACACATACACACATGCATACCACACACAACATACATACATACATACACCAAAACAAAATTAAAAACCAAGTAGCAATATCTTTTTCCTAATTGCAATGTTAATTAGAATAGACTCATTTAATTTTGTTGACATTTCAAATAAGTGAATAAGTGGATTTCCAAAGAATTCTTGATCCTTTTGAAGTTTAACTGTCCCTTGAAAACATTTTACAATTCTTTCCACTTATTATTCATAGTTGTAATTTGAATATCCCTCGGCCTTCATGGGATTGCTGTGGCCGTTGCTTGCATACTTCCTATGTTTCCACAGCGTTCTTCAACGTGTATCCCAAATGTTTACCTATCAGACCTCTGTACAAGTTGGACCTGGGTTCATGTTTCACAGGCCTTTCTCCACTGACAGGAGGAATTACAGGAAATAGAGGCCAGGTCACACCCAACCTGCCTTTTCTCTAAGACTGAAAAAATTATAATCTCTGAATTTATGATCTGGGCCTTCAGCTGGATTTAAACTAGGATCAAGGAATTCATATTTTTAACAAGCATTTCAGATGGTACACTAAAATTCTAGAATTTTGCTTCTATATTAAATGTGTCTTGGGATTGTGGCCTGTTGAAAAATTGGCAAATAGCATAGCTACAAATTAAAACAAAATAACTTGGGTTAGCCCAAACCATTTTCTCTATTTTCAGAAAGCTTTTTCTCTGCTGTTTGTAAGCATAAAAACAGACATATAGGCCAATTAAACAGAATGGTAATAAATGTACACATTTATGTTCAATTGACCTTTTTATTCATTTTCAAGAGGAGAAAGAGAGAGAGAGAGGGAGCTCATTAGAGCCTCCTATCAATAAAGCCAACTCCAGATGCGTGTGCTACTTTGTGTATCTGGCTTGATGTAGGTACTGGGGAATTAAACCTGGGCTGTCAGGCTTTGCAAGCAAGTGCCTTTATCTGCTGAGCCATCTATCCAGCCTCTCAATGGATCTTTTGTCAAAGGCTATAAGGCACACAATGCTTATTTGGTTACTGTGGATCTAAAGTTTATTTTGACATTGGGTAATATAAGCACTCCAGCTTTGTTTGGTTTGTTGAAGAATGCTTTAGCTTTTAGGGCCTTTTATGTACCCACATAGATTTTAGGATTTATTTTTCTAGTTCAGCAAGGTTAGTCTCTTCAACAGATGGTGTTGAAAATTGGATATTCACATCTAAGAGAAGACTCCTATTTCCCATAAGGTGGTGCTGGTATCTGCTGAGAACCTTCAATTAAAATGATTTGAAGACTTAAATCCAAGCCCCAAAGCTGTAAAAACTACTATGAAAATTGGGGAAAACTTCTAGACATTTGCCTTGGGAATGGTGTTTTATACATGACCCCTAATGCAAAAGAAGGCAAGTAATATGTCAGTGGAATTATATCAAATCAGAAAGCTTATTTACAGTAAAGGAAGCAATCATCAAATGAATGGGAAAAAATTATGAGTCAAATAAGTGATAAAAGTCTAATTTCCAGAATATAGAAAGAACTTGGAAAATACAAAGGCATGAAAATGTCATTCATGATTTTATTGCCATTTTATGTATCTACATACTAAATTTTGATTAGAGTCACCTCTCATCACTGTCTTGTCCCCCCACCACCACACACACCATAAACCCTTCTAGGGAGCCCCTTCTTCCTTTAACTGCTCCTTCTACTATTCTGATGTCTTTATTTTTGCATTTCTTCACCATTCACGACAACATGCTGATTACTGTTCAGGTAACAACAGCCACTATGAGGTCACGAATGCAATGGCCATAAGGCACTTCTCCATATCTTCTGGCTTTTAAATTCTTTCCTCCACCTCTTCTGCAATATTCCCTGAGCCACACTAGTGTGGAAAAAATGTCTTATTTAATACTGAGGATTTAAATGTCACTTCTCCTCAGCTAATTGATGAGTCTGAGTCTCCACAGTAGGCACCACCATTTGCAAAAATAAGGTTCTCCAATAGTTCTGTGTGTATTTTTCAGAAGGCAGTGAGAGAGCTGTGGCCTTTCCAATCCTACCAACGAGCCATAGGCTGATAGCTGACATCCTGGCAAGAGATGAGCCACCCCAGACCTACGGTGGAGGATCCACATGGAACCCCACAGAGAGTGGTGGGATACGCAAGAGACGTATAACCACAGCCAATCAGTCAACCCAGGATGAGCCATACAGACAACAGTGATCTTCAACAAAACCCAAAGCAGAAGTACAGAGGCCCCTAAGACCTCAAAAATAAAGCAGACTTAATACTCACCCACCATGACTCAGGGAACTGAGCCGAAGAGGGGGAGGAAAGATTGTAAGAGCCATTGTGGAGGAGAATATCCAGAGAATATCAGTAACAACATACAAAGCGGGGAGGAACTGGGTTGACTCCTAGGCTATCTATAACCCCTTACCCCACAGACTGATCCAGTTTGCCCACGGAGGAAGATACCCAGTGGATGGGGGACAGGGAGGAGGGAAATCGGGGAACTGGGGACACCAACACATTATTTGCTCATACAGTGTATATAGTTATGGATAATAAAGTTGTTGCAGTCAGCTTTCTAGTTGCTGCGCAGAAAGAACCCAAACAAAAGTGGCTTGTGGAGGAATGGGTTTATTTGGCTTACGGACTCGAGGGGAGACTCCATTCTGGCAGGGAAAACGATGTCATGAGCAGAGGGCTGGACATCACCTCCGCCACAGCACTGCAAACAGCGGAAGGAAGGTGTGCCAAACTCTGGCAAGGGAAGCTGGTTTATAACCCCATAAGCCCGCCCCCAACAACACAGCTTCATTGAGGTTGTAAAACCCAAACTGCCATCAGCTGAGGATCGATCTATCAGAACACATTCAACTGTTTGTGGGGGACACCTGTATCAAACCATGACAGTCCGCCCCTGGCCCCCACAAACTAATAATCATACAAGATATAAACACAATATGTTCAGCTCAACTCTTAAGTCTCCGCAGCTTTCAACTGAGCCATAAAACCAAAAATAAACCCGTAATGGCACAGAACATTCACAATGCAAAACATGAGGCACAGCAAAAACAGATTGACCGATACAAGATTTAAAACAAACAGGGCACCATCAATCTCTAACTCCAAGCTCAATGATTCTTAACCAATAACACAAGTCTCTTGGAGATTCAATTCCGCCCCTCCAGCTCGGCTACTCACAGTCCGGGAAAACGTCATCTGGTGCTGGCAGCTCGCCCTGGCACCCATCTGTAGTCTTGGAATTCACTGGGTCTCCATTGCAACCCACAGTTCATCCTCATGGCTCCATTGGGCTCCATGCAGGCAACCTTGCACACCTGCTTCACACGCCGATGGCCATTTTTCAAAAACAAAACTGTGTTGCAGATCCAATGACCCTCTCTTTCTAACCAATCTCCATTCCACAGAACCAGGTGGGCTATCAACTTGTTAATCCAGGGGGTAACAAAGCATTCAGGCCCCTTACTTCAAAGAGTCCGCATTCTTCCTGTTGTTCCAATGCAGACCAGCTGGCCCAATCTCAGTGGTTGTAATCTCTCAAACAATTGCAGGTGAATGGGCAGCAGTTTTGACCCAAAGATCTTCTTTCTGTGCCATCTCCATCTGCTCACACCAGTCCATCTTTATGTAACACAACCCTGCACAGGTTCCCAGGACATAGGCAGGCAGAACACAGTAAGCCTCTCATGCAAACTGCTTCTGGCACAGTCCTGACCAAGTTCTTTCTCCCCCTCGTAAGCCAAACCTCACAGTCCATAGTTCTCAATAC